>JBAMJV010006278.1:0-46279 GCA_037951105.1 Echinarachnius parma | reverse complement strand
GCAATAATAGATGATAATTATACTAGTTCTTGCACGCAATGGGTTACATACATTGTCTTGTTAATTATTTTAACCTCAAACCAACTATACTAAAAAAAAAACACGTACGCAGATGCATACATTATAATTATGATAACGAATCTTCATAATAATTGTATTTGTCTCATAAATGGAAAATAGTGACATTCAATATATATTATTTTAATTATCTGTTTCGAATCTAACGGATACACCTCATTTCCCAGTATATTCATTCTGGGTTGTTCCTTTCTTTGATTTTCTTTATGATTATTCTGGATTATGATAGTTTTTATCCAGTAATTATAAACTGTCACGCGATCAACCTCAAATCGGCAAAATGCCAAAATAGTAAAAACAAACGTACGCATAGATCAAACGTCGAAATTATATGTATTTGTGTATATTGTTTTGGTTGTATTTTGAAAAGAGAAAAATTAAATTCTATTATTCATATTGTGCCAAAACTACTTTCAAAATAACCTGGTTCGTAGCAATCATTGTGCCTGAATATTGCATATTGAATACTTGTTTTGTTCTTATTTTGCCCGTGGATCAAGGTCCATAAAACCTATATCAAATATATATATTCTATCAAAGTATGAATTTATACCAAGAAATGTTGTATAACCAATCAACCCTTGAAGAAACGTGACCCGACTTTGTATAAATTATGATGTGTCTCGATCGCTGTTTGTATAAGGCTTTCTCAATTCTGAAACTAATCATAAACTTCGATATTGTAGAATGAAGACTTTCTTCTGACTGACAGTTATGTAATAAAGACTTGATTTTGACATTATATCTATCTGACAATACCATGTATCATTTGATACATGATGTGATGATTTAATCATCATTGTATATAGGAAGAGGAAGCGAGCTAAAATATATTGAGCTTTAGAATATTCCATTCCCACGCCATGACTATTATTATAAACATTCTGGAAGACTGGAAGACGGATCGAGAGAGAGAGAGAGAGTTTCAGGGAATTTCATAATATCCCCTACTAAAGCGATCTTCGTAGCTCTGATGAAATACTAATGTTGACAGATATTTTAACCACTTTCTATACACACGTCTTATACATGTAATAGGTTATGATATCCCATAATTCATATTATATCCTACACGCATGTTTATATCGCATATCCCTCTTCATTACCCATATTGTTAAATAAGAACATTATAATATGTTTAAGAACATTATAATCTGTTTAAGAACATTAAAATCTGTTTATAAACAGATTATAATGTTCTTATTTAACATTATCTCCCACATTACCCATGTAATAAAAAGATTGTGGTCTTATTTTACAATATAAATCCCCCTACATTACGGTTACCCATGTAGAAAGATAATAATGTTATGAGAAAATAATATTATGTATGAGCTAGAAATAGTACGACGATCTGGTAATAAAAACACGGGAGTGGGCTTCTGCGAATATTACAGCATCCCTCTATATCCAGAAAGATGCACTGCGATACGACAGTACTATATGACGGAAGAGAGCGCCATATACACGAACGCAAACAAATAAACACACAGAAACACAGCCAAATACGCACTCTCTCTCTCACATGCATGCACACATACACATAGACAGTAGCACACAAACACATGCATACACACAAATATAATACGTTATGAGAACCCGATTCCATGCAGTTCCCCTATACTCTATAGCATCCCACATAATACGCCAATATTATGAATGTGCCACACACGACCCCCATCCTCATCCCATCCCATCTCCTCTCCCCTGCCTTGCCTACGACGGGCCCCCGGATGACGTCAGTGCGCATATACCGCCGTAATTGAATCGTATGTCTGGTCGAAAGCTCATTTCCCACCAAGATGGAGTGGCGTTCTTTTGCTGGCTGAGGGGGGGGGGGGGGGGTCAAGTACGGATTCCCCCCCCCCCCCCCATTGGGAATTATTACCACCCACCCATCCCCCTCCCTTTTATGGTAACAATATAATTCATAACACAATAACGGCATTATATATTTGTGATGACAGTGGGGCCTTGAAGTTGTGATAGACGGTGCTTCTCTAATAAGGGATATATACCCCCCCCCCCCCACCTCTTTGTCCCACCCCTCTAGTGAGACCCCAATAACCCCACCTACTGTCAATATGCTTCTCAAATACTTTCAAGTTCTTTGCGTGCGTCTTATGCAATATTGAGTTGAGCTTATCAGAGTAGATATCCAGATCCAGACTGTACTATAATATAACCGTTTGTTATTCAGTGGCGTTCAAAAGTAAAGCACATTTACCATGCAGGACGCCTGTGTTTTGCCACGTATACACTACAGACTACACTATCATGAACAGAATTATTAATTATATACGATAAACAAGGCCGTCATTGTGGCTAGCAGACCCACCCCTTCAACTGCTCAATAGAGAAATGAGTATACGTGTATTATAAAGTTGTAAACAAGTATTGTCTTACAAACCCGAAATCGATTTCTTTTCATCTCCCACGCCTAACCGTGTGAACTGATCCAGATGAGATTTCACGAATCGGACAATGATTCAATTTCTATGTGAAATCAGACACTGATTCGATTTATGTACCTAGCAGTATGATATAATATAATAGTATATTATTATTCATCACTCGTTCCACAACGATAAAGCAACGCATCGTGATGTTGTGTATTTGAAGTAATTATTGTACAATACACACATCGAATCGTCATAAAATAGTTTTACGAGAAACATGCATATTGTATGACATGTTATTGTAGTGTAGTGCCAAGTTGGTTACAATGTTATGGTTATGTTGTTATGTTTGTGGTATGATAGTTGAAAAGCCAGTAAGAGGTAATCGCAATGAATACTATTCAAACATTACATATAGTATTGTCAACTTGGCACGTACGGCAAAACCATAACCACGATTCCATGGCAGCTATACATATTTTAATCCTAAAATACTACACCCAAATTGGCCAAATATGTTTAATTCATAACACGCCCATCTTTACATTCCACGATTCAGTCAAGCCCAAGGGCAAGAATATTCTAGTATTTCATCATGTTTACTTCCGGATTCATAGTAATGTACTTGAAATGATATACGTGCTGTCTGGCACATTAAGCCCGGCGCAGACAGAGCCGACTCGACCCGATCCGACTGGCTTTAATCAGGTTAGAGTTGGGCCTGGTCGGTCGGAGCAGATTTATCGTGTTGAATCGGCCCCAACTGGCATCCGACTGTCTCTAGACTGGCAAAATGTGTGTCGCGAGGCACTGAAAACTGAGCCGATCGGAATGACAACCAGTCGAGTCGGCTCTGTCTGCGCCGGGCATTAGACTGTTCGACCGGTCGACCGCAAGTTCCGATATGACTTTGACAAGCAAGAAGGGTACTAACAAATATGGCAATGTCATACCGTCTCACCTTGCCCTACGCAAACGTGCCGAATTTAGACCCTTTAACCGTTTAGCATTTCTAATACAGTGGGCGATTGCCAAGCGATTGGCATTCTATAGTCTGCAGTTATGAACAGGTCAACATTTAATTGATTAGCTGCCTCAATCCGTAAGTCCGGAGTGGTGAATTTTCCGGGAAACGTCTGGCGTGTAAACCTACTACGTTTTATTGAACACTGGAATCACAATTTATTGTCGTAATAAAACTGACATTTATGTTTTCGAATCCCCAGCATATTCATCCCGCATCGGAGGCCAAACCAATTTATAAAAGCAAATCCAGGAAATGTTTCATTTACATATAACGTATTGTGCATGAATAGAGTATTTGTATTGTGCATGAATAGAGTATTTGTATTGTGCATGAATAGAGTATTTGTATTGTGCATGAATAGAGTATTTGTAGCTGGTACAATATCTCATGAGGATTCAGTCATAATATTGTATTTGAATCTAGAGTGCTGTAGCTGGATGTGTATGAATAGAGTATTGTGGCTGGTACTATAAATCTTCTGTGGGTTTTGTTACAACATAATGTATATATATATATATATGAATCTAGAGTTTTGTAACTGATACTATCTTGTGTGGATTCTGTTTTAAATCAAATCCATGATTGAATAAAATATACCAGCATCCATAGCTTACACAGACAGTCAATGCCATTCTCAAAACTTAGTTGGATTTGTTTTGTTCTTTATTAGACATCTTATTTTTTAATCATTTCTAAATTTTCAACGAACAAAGAACAATCTAAAAAACTCATTATAGTATTTCAATCTGTGTAATATTAATCATGATTGTAATGACTGACATTTACACATATCATAACAAATAATAACATTCAAACTCTTGACAAGTCGACGGCCTTGTTGGAATCCGTTACGACTTTCCAGAAACATCGCTAAGATTTCTCTTTTATTTCCTTCCAATCACTTTTTATTTCTGTTCCGATTTCGTCAGAGTAGCTGGTTCGTGGAAAGGAAAAAAAATCGAAGCCGCCATCGCAACTTACACGATCCTCACGTCGCACCCGGCTTGCGGCTCAGTTTCGCCGGCCGGCGAAATCCATGGCGTAATGTTTTGGTTTGTGTCTTTTACTACGCTCCCCGCTGATTGGCTGAGGCGGGAAGGATTGACGTGGGTGCGGTCGGTCACGTGACATGTCTTATTTCATTCTTAGCATTTTATTACTCTCTCTTCCGCCTTCTCTCTTTCCATGTTTCATGTTGTCTGTCGATACCTCATGGTTCTGAAGGTCTCATTACACTGATGTTCTTCGCAGTATACATTCCATCAGCTAGACTATATAGACACAAGTGCCTCACATGACGGAAGACATTATGAAGATATCCTGCAATGCAAGTTCATATCCTTATACCCATTTTGTTTCTGTTTATGCCATTTAGTTGTATTTTAAGAAATACTTGAAAGTCATTATGTCATTAAAAAGCTAATATGGCCTACGTGAATTTAGTACTATTCCATGGACCAAGTATATGGAAATTACATCTCGTAGGTTTCTGTCAAAATGTGTTGTTTCATACTTGTGTTACAACTTACATGTTATAGAATGACACGAACTGTATAGAGAGGCAATTATTGTAAACATTTTTTGTCCAGACAAAATAATGTGGGGGAAAACGTAGCTATAGATAACACTGGTTTATGTTGCTATCTTGCATCATTTTGATACTTCACGACAAAACATTAGTAAACTTGTTTAGTTTTTAATTAGAAGATGCCGTGTAGAAAAGCTGCTTTCACAAAACTTACATAAATTATCTTCTTGGTATCAAGAATCGGTAAATTGTTATGAAAATGTGTTTGATTATTAGAGTTGAAAAATGTGTCTTTTGTTTGCTTGTAGATCAAAATTGTTGATATATAAATATGAGATTTCCATTATGATTCTTGTTTTGTTTATATCTAATGGAATGTGGAGAAAATGTGTCTCAAGCCGAATTAGACGTGACCTTTGGTTGACGCTTTTGTCATAAAGATAACATCCTGTAGAATACAAAATATGACATGTCACTGAACTGAAGAGTAAATTCTGTACACGGCGGGGATTAGTACAAATTCTGCCTAAATGATAACAGAGAACGACTCTTACAACTACAAGACTTACTATAAAAACGAAACACTGAATTATTTCGCTGCACCATTGCCATGTGCACCGGAATGTGAAACATGTTCTAATAATAGATTTTACAGAGGGGAATAGATCAATTCCTGAGTATATTGTCGACAGATTGGCCGTCTTTCTTCGCACCTATATACAATAGTCAATAATCAAGGCTTGCGTGTGCCAAGCTGCCAACTGCTCTGGGGAAACAACGCGATCAAAACAAACACTAAACAAATTATTTCACATTAGCGGCAAAAGAATAGTTGGCGACTCCGTTTTCATTAAGTTGTACATGTATTTATAAGTAAAAAGTTAATGGATGGAAGCAGGACTATAGTAGTATAGTACTTTATACAGTCAGAATCTGAGAATCCACCCCTTAAAGGGCATCAAGCGTGGGGATGCTACATAGCGGGTCGCCATTTTGAACTGGGCTAGTTTGCGCGCACCGCATGACACTGAGCTAACGTGCAATACGCACCGTGCGCAACGCGTATGCAAGATGGCGCCGCGCATCTCATTTGACAAATCTGAACTACCTTTAACACCCCGACCCCATACCACACATGCACCCCTCCCCCATCAAGGCATCATTTTGAGAAATGTGATCCTGATATCCTGATATCTACATGATCTAGACGGGCCCCTAATTGAATCTCGTGACGTTTTGGCAAGGAGGTTTTCTATTTCAACTTCTCAACTTTTTTTATTAAGACACGAGTGTAGGGATATTTGTCATTATTACATGTATTAGGTGCAAATGGAACCTAAAATCCAGGAGTATCCGCCTTCTACATACCTACCCCACGCCCTCACCAATCCAGAGCACCCCACTGAGCTTTACAATAATTAAGTGAGAAATATGTTCCGATCCAAGGCTTCCGAGCCCCCCTGGATTTTGTGGTAGTCATATGCACAGAGTTCATACATGGGCCATCGGATTACCACAGTTATCGGGTTAACTCAGACGAAGGTGTAATTTAAATCGCGCGACGGGCGACTAAATTTTCTGGCACACATCCAAAGTTATTACGCCTTTATCTCCTTATGCACGCACGATGGTGTAATGCAAAGCCTGCACTGCACAAGTTCACGTTCACATATGGGGCCTCAGCGCAGGAACAAACTACTCTCTGATCAGACCAAGCACAATTTGTATTTAGGCCAATCGCCATCGTCTATTTGCGTCAACTTACGCTTGATTCGCCTAGTTATTGAGTTTTGTGCAAAGGGCCTCGCATGGTATAGAATTTCGACCAACTATAAATCGGTTTCACTATGGAGGAAGTCTGGAGCCAAGTGAAGTGTATGTTTTAGTTCATTGAACTACATAGATTCACTTTTGAACACTTTCAGTATCGTTCGGGCAAATTAGCACCATTATGGCCATGGGAATACAAAGCCTTTAGATGACCAAGGGTTAATGTAGGCTAAGACGATTGGTTTGGGGCTCCTCCGATGAAGGAGACGAGGAAGACGTTCGGCATTGCAACATGATCTTCATAGGGGACAGTCCCTATTATACACTAATGTATAGGGAGAAGGAAGAACGCGAAGTCCAACAGAGAATAATATTGCATATGCACATCGCATCGAAATAATGGAGTGTTTCATTATGTTTGCTTTGTATAGCATAATATATCTTTTCTTACATCTTTCTTACAAAACTTAACTAAGTTATCTTCGTCTGCCAAAATAAAATGATAATATATTGACAGTATAGTAATATGAAATTAGAAATTAGACATCGTCAAATTGCTGCGTTTGTTTGTAACGAAGAGAAGATAAAGAATTTGGGTCAATATCATTCGTGGTGATAGCTGAATAACTCATGATTTATATCTTACGTTCTTTGGTAAATGAACCATGATATAATATAATACAGGTAATTTATTGATTTCAATTTTCAATCAAAATGCATATAGGCCTTATATAATGTGACACAGTTTCACCCCAAACGCAGCGTTTGACGTGTTACTGTAAATAACAGGAATGCGTGTCTTTGGGAGAAGTTCCGGCCATCTGTTTTCTTTCCATCCTAAAATAAATCTGCGAAAACAAAAACGATTTTAAAGCTGCCGATATTACGTATACTAATTTATCCTCACCGTTACTTCACGCTATGCAAAATGCGTGCAAGAGAACTCTATGTATGTCCATGTTCATTGTGATTTGTTTAGGTTTGGTTCGAAACATCCTCTGGGTGATCCTCTGAAGTCCGATCTGGACAGCTACAGAAATCGATAGGATATTCTTCGAGAACATGGGCATTATTATAACATTACTTGGGTTATCGTTTGTTGTATGTGTGCCTTTCAATTAAGTGGCTTAACCCATTGCCTTCAAGAGACCCGTGTACCATGTATTAACTATACGAACTTGACCACACTAAGGATCAAACTAGTGGAGATTGAACGATTCATGCATTCCGGAATAGTCGATTCCTAGACCGTAAACCTGAAATTATCTACCACAAACATCTCTGAATCTTAAGATATGGAGTCATTCCCAAAGCAATTCAGGCATAGTGTCCTTGTCCTTAGTAATTCAATCATTACATAAAACAAATATATAAAAAACTTCACAGAAAAACAGTCGGAAACTACTTCGATAGACCCACTTTTTGTATCCCACAAAATGTTACGATAGGCACGTAAGAAAATTTTCTTTAATTCCCACAACGACTGCTAACCTGATTACCCCGTTGGATTCATCAAAAGTTTTCCATCACCGCCGTCCTCGTGATAACTCGCCATGAATTGGACCGTCACCAAGGGGAGAAGTGAAAGAGGAAATCTATTTGACACCAAATGGCACTAATTTCATGAATTAGTATAGTAGAGCACGTGGTAACCCATTCAGTGCCATTTCAATAAAACCATCGTTACTTTGTGTAATAGTATTATACACATTATCAGGGATGCCAGTGACCTGCAAGTCGAGAGCCTGAACATGTAGTCTTGATACCTTGTTTGTGTGCAACATGGTAAAAATAAGCCTGAATTTGTAGGTGCCCAGGGCCTGAAATATAGGCTTGTCAGAAAACTGGCATCAATGACATTATGTGCTGTGTTTTTAGAGTTGCATGCGTTCTGAGAGTGAATGGGTTAGATTTATTGCACCCTAGGACATGTAGGATATGTAGCTTCATCCCCTTCCGTCAAACTTCTTGCCAAACGCTGGTCGCGTGAAAGTAGACTTCCATTATTAGTCCACTCAAAATCGGATGAGCATTTCTGGACCGAACAAATATTTGCAATATACATGAAAGACTATGGATAATAAAATGTATTATCGTTTTCAAAACTGTTTAAACCGATCAAATATATGAATACACAGTATTTAAAGAATAGATGAAAGGTCGCATTTTTCATCATTCATAGTTTAGACGTTAGACGTATCAAACCTCGACATACAATGCTTAAACCAGATGAAAGAGCGACCTAGTTTAATAAAGGTTTTGGGCTATGTCTGGTAGTGGTTGTGTGTTGAAGGTTTGTCAATTCAACAAAAGAACCCATGCATTACCTTTAAACAAACATGATAAATGGCTGACTGAAACCCGATCAGGTAAAGGTGACTATACAGTGCATTGTTGGCTGATTATGTTTCACAACTAGTATTATGGCTGAGTTTATGGAATACATAATATCATTCAACTTGCACATTCATTTGCAATAATACATTTGTAAACTTGATCATGCTAATATTATAACTGGTATAGTGAAATGAGTTGTTCACCTGCAAGTAAACAAACAAAAATGTCCAACCATAACATTCTATCTTTGGTCACATCGCTCTATAAATTCGTATGAAATCACCAGGGTATAATAATAATTATAGTTCACCCCAGACCCCACTCTCCAGGTACACCCAGCACTCCAGCATATGTCAATCGACGTCAAGAGAGTTGCACAAAGATGTACATTAAGATTTGCTGGTTAGTGGTTAGTGCCTTTTTGGTCGTCGGGCATACGTAGCAACTTTCTAGCTTTCATAACGTCTTTCTGCTTCTCAATGGACGCAACTCGACTCCACATCAACGTCACTGGCATGACGGTAAGCATAACGGAGGTCGACAGACACGAGGCATTCTTTGGACAACTAGCATACCCATGGGTCCCAACAATCACATACCGTAAAACTTCGCCTATAGGCGGTACTGGTTTAATAGGGTTGTCTCAACTTTACATGATTATGCTATCATGAATATTCATTAAGACCTGCTCGAAGATCGTTGACAAAGGGCTAGATACATATTCATTATACTAGATCCTTGTGGACGCGGCTGGGGCTGTTGATTAATACATGCTAATACTGTGAGATAGTAGCGCCTATAGACGAAGTTTTACGGTAGAGGGAACATTGGTTAACCAGTCTACTCCTATAGATGTACTCATTCCGGGAGAGTAAATACATGGTGAAATTGGTTCCATTGATTAATTATGATCGCTGTTGTGGTGTATCCTTGCGCCAGAACATCTGCTTTGGTAGGTTTGTGGACCATAGGTCCCACCACCTCTATAACAGCGTTGGAACTCTTGAGCATACATGTTCATCATGGTCATGGTGGTATGTCATTGAAGCATGATGACTTGTAATGATGTTCATGTTCATGACAATCGTGATGCTATGCGTAAATATATTCTACACGATAGCAGAACTTTTATGCAATATGAATATCACATAAATGTTACAGCAAGTGCATTGTGTCGGGGTCCCAAGTTATTCCGGTTTTGGTTTGGATTAACCGGTTGGGAAAATGGTGGGGCACTCGTTTATGAATCATAGTCATACTATGATCTTATTTTTTACTTAGTACCTCAATATCAGACATGCAAGACGTGAATGTTCAAGCGTTCAACCAGGGGATGAACCAGGGGTTGTTCCAGGGAGATGGTATTTGGTTGAACCAGGGATATGGGATTGAACCATGCATGCGAAAGTTGTGTGGTGTGTTGGTCTGAACTCCGACCCCTTTTCCTCGACGCGGCCATGCGGGAAATGTCGAACCATATAGTTTCTAACTGGTAGTGAGTGGTAGGATTGTCATCGGAACCATTTACCAAAATAGACACCTATCGCACCATACTGACTGATGTCTGCATCAACGAGAACATAAGTGAATTATCATAGACCAACTACCACGATCATGTATGCAACTGTATGCTACTGTCTGAATGTCAGAATGCCCAAAGAGATCGCCCCTTGTGTTTGTTTATTTGTTTTTGTTGTGTTTCTTGGTGTGTGTTTGTTTTTGTTGTATTTGTTCATTTGTTTGTTTGAAATTGCCATGGTTCGGAAATGATTGTCAAGTGTTCATCCACGTAATACATCGACACAGAACTAACGTGGATGATTACACAATATTATCGGACATCGAGTCTCCACTGTCCCCCAGACTTTGAAACAAAATTATGAACGAAATATAACTAAGCTTACGTAATAACCAATTCAAAACTTGTGTGACGTGTTCTGCATGGCTGTTCTATAATCGCTTACTTGATCATCAAATAATTACACAATAGTATTTTCGATGTTTGCATTAATAGTGAATGACTCTACATTCAATGCTGTTTTCAAGAAATAGTTTTAGAAGGGGTAGTAAGGAGTAGTGAGTGATTCCTGTGTCGGCACGTTGGCCAACTTCCTGCAATGGGGCAATGTTGAGGTTTTAAACCGCAAATGGAGTAAAGCAGGGGTTGGTTAGGGCCTACGGATGGGGGCAAGCGTGCTACTGATCTCCATCAAGATGTCTATGACTAATTGACTATGTCTTCACACGTGCAACCAAAGTAACCTACCCTATGACCATGATGACAGAAACGCATGCACAATATCCGTCGGTTAGACTCGGTGCATGTGGGTCTTTTCCTGCTCAACCCGCAGGGTGGGCATGTCAGGGGACTGGACTGGATCTCCACCAAGCTGTTGATGTTGACAACGACTCTGCAACAGTCAATGCATGAGGGTCTATGGACTCTATGCCCATTAAGTGTCCTTTTCATATTCAAACCACAAGGTGGGTATGTCAGGGGTTTGGTCTGGTGGCAGACGCGCTTCAAGTAATGTCAGTTAGGTCAACCTGATGATACTGAACAGAGACTGAACATTCTATCATTTGGCATGCATTTCGTGTAGGTCAGATAAGTCGCTATTGGTCATTTCCGTGTTTAAACTGCAAGGATGTTGGGCATGTCACTGGTTCGGTCTGGCGGCAGACGCGTTTGGAGTAATGTCAATGAAGTCGATTGGATGATACTGTCCAATGGTCCAGATGCTATTAGTCAGATTGGTCGCTATAGATTATATTTTTCTGTTCAAACTACTCGGTCATGTCGGTGGGTATGTCCGGGGTTGGTCTAGTCATGCAGCGGCAGACATACTTCTCGCATACGGTCTCTTATCGTTAAGAAACGTCAATTATGTCTTGAACCTTGAACCTTGAAGTGATAATCCCTATAGCAGCTCACTGGGGAAGCTAAACTGGGATGAACGGTGGTGTGACGTCATAGGCCGACGGTGGAAAGTGAAGTTATATACAGTGAAAGAGTCCATTACATACAATAAAAATGGAGTGCTTTAGTGCGAGTAAAAACCAGGCTCTGATCTACAGCATCCTCGAACCCACCGGTGGCTGCATGCATCTGAGAGCCGGTAGGGCAGCCTTCTGGAAAGCAGTCACTGATGTTGCGTTGACTGCTATGTGCGGTAGTTGGTTCCAGATTCGAATGGATCGTGGGTAGAATGAGAATTTATATGGGTCGATGGTAGCTAGTGGTATTGAGTATTTGAGGTTGTGGTCGTTTCTTCCGAAGTATGAGGCTGGTATGATGAGGACTGGAGGTGGGATGGGATGTTGACAAACTTGACAAGCGCATGATGAATCTTGAACAGCATGGTTGATTGAGCTAGGATCCGGCGTGTGTGTAGGAGGTCCCAATCAAAGCTAGTGTCTTGATGATACTGCCTATAAAGGCGTAAGACTTCCTGGTGGAATGCACATGCCTGTTAGTGTTAGTGAGATCAGTCACGATGTGTCATTAATTTTCCGTGTTCGAACTGCAGAGTGGACATGTCAGTTAGAGGTTGGATAAGGCGGCAGATGTGCTTCAAGTTTCCCTAGTGTTGACAATACATGTCTTAGCAAATCACAACCTGATGTCTGATGCTGCTATCAATGGTTGAGAGACTGCCAAAGGTCCATCTTCGCATGGAACTGGCTATCCTCTTTTGGTAACTTTCTTCGTTGAACCAACCACAAGGACAAGGGTTGAGAGACTGCCAAAGGTCCATCTTCGCATGGAACTGGCTATCCTCTTTTGGTAACTTTCTTCGTTGAACCAACCACAAGGACAATGGTTGAGATACTGCCAAAGGTCCATCTTCGCATGGAACTGGCTATCCTCTTTTGGTAACTTTCTTCGTTGAACCAACCACAAGGACAAGGGGGCGGGTCTCGGGGTACATGTAGATCACGGGGCAGAGCCGTGCAACATTTCCTCTATTTTAATGAATGAATGAATGAATGTAAAGTTCACCCACATCAAGCCCACTTGACCCAATTATCTAAATTGCGAGTTTCGTTCAATAGAAACGTAACCATGCATCCTTTAAGTATTATAAAGTGTTAATGGCTATTTAAAATGAAAATATCATAAGGAAGTTGTTTATTTTCAAAGAAAACATTCGCATTGATGAACAGATCAAAAAGATCAAAGCGAAAGCGAAATCTCTGTGTCGGAGCTTGACCTCTTCGCTTGGTCTGGTGAAACAGTAAATGTACAGTGGGATTTGGTGCAATAAAGTTTGAAGCTCACAGAAGAGCAATGGTCGGTATACATCATGGTGTGGTGTTAGATTATAGACGTAATGTTTTTAAAGGGGTATCAACCCAAAATGCATATCTTTCACACAAACGGTTATTAGACTATAATGTATAGTTCATTTAATAATTTTCTTTATGTTGTTGTAAATTCGTGCTCGATATAAATGTTCCAGTTCAAGGGCGTCAGAAATACGGGTAGTTTGTAATTTGAAACCCGCTTTTAGTTTAACTAGACGCAAAGTACACTTACTATAAACTTACTATACTACTAGTCTTGTCTTGTGTTGCACGTTCGTGAAAAAAACAATGGAAACAAGATGGCAATATTAGGCACTAACAAAACCTATAATATTGAGTTGAAACAACGAGGGAATAAATATGCTACAACTAAAAGGTCGTAACTTGACAATGTCAAGGTGTAAAGGTGATATTCCTTCATGTGTAATCAGGTCTGTGGAAAACAAATTGAAACAAGAGGGGAATAATAATAGTCTTTAACAAGCCTAATATTGAATTGAAACAACAGGGGAATAAATATGCTACAACTAAAAGGTCGTAACTTGACAATGTCAAGGTGTAAATGTGATATTCCTTCATGTGTAATCAGGTCTGTGGAAAACAAATTGAAACAAGAGGGGAATAATAATAGTCTTTAACAAAGCCTAATATTGAATTGAAACAACAGGGGAATAAATATGCTACAACTAAAAGGTCGTAACTTGACACTGTAAAGTGCAAAGGTGATATTTCCTTCGTTTGCCAGCAGAAACATGCATGGGACGCAAGCATGCTTCCGTCGTGCTATTCATGTTGACGCCCCCCGATCAAGGGTCTCCGTCCGATCAAGGGTCGCTCCCTCAACAACCTGTTCAACAATTTGTTGAACATTTTCTTGATTCAATGTCCCCTCTCGCGCATTCTCTGGACTCAAAGTCCTACGTTATTTGCACATAAAGACAATACCAGGCCACAATGGTAATGAATGCACGCAGACATCACGTGAGTTGTATTGTATTAAACAAGAAAGCGTATTTTTGAGATGTATCTGTAAAGCTCTTGTAACTTCATCGGTCCATCGACATCTGCATACAATGGTGTATTATGGAAACAAGCGTCACTTTACAACTACAACAGGTCCGAGATCTAAAAACACCTGATAAACCTGACACACAGAGTCAAAACTTCAGTGCAATGTTTAATATAACAAAGGGAAAATGATATCAATGTCATATGTATATAATTGGTATTAAATCAATAATATTTTCGAAAGTGTCTCTCCCCGCTGGCCACATTATTCGTCGGTTGAGAAAGAGAAGGGCGCTACGACACTCTTTGTAATTCGGAGATAACCATGGTTTGTTTGAAAGCCACGCATGCAGAGACCAAACTTAGTTGGATATTCCAAAATTAGACATAGTTATTATCTGAAAATTTAACATCACATACATGGGGCTCCGACCTACAAGATGGTAAGTGCGCAAGTCAATTTAGCCCAAAATCGACATAACGCCCTTCTCACTCTCACCCAAATATGAATTACTTCCAAGACAAGGGCAACATAGTGTACGCTTTATATACATGTACATCTAATTATGTGATTCGACTTTGCCACAACACGTCTTAGCACATTCGATTGTTCTTTGTTATTCGGTTTAACAGGTACGATTGTGTTAGGAAATGTATATTTATTTAAATATTTGTATTGATACGGAAGACTAAGCGTTGTCTCTGATTGCATGAACGCATGATCAACCTCGCATGCTGTTTGCTAAACAGCAATAATCGACACTTTAAACATTAAAGGTTATCTCGAGTTATGCAGTATTGAAATATATTTAAATCAAATCTAACGAAATCCCATGCCTAATATGACATATCATAAAATAATATCTTCAACAGAAATGTGAAACAAAAATGCGTAAATGCCGTGTCCCACCTATTATTCTCCACGTCTGTTTCTTTTTCTTTATTTTTTTGGGGGGGTGGTTTTTTTTTGTTTAGATCACGTGGTTTCTCACTTTTCTGTAAATTGTGTAATTGTGTTTCATTTCCACTGGCCTGGATTACATAACTATCCAAATAATATCATAATTGTTTTTGTTGTTGTTATCTAAAAAGGGTGTCATTACCATTACTCAACAGTATCTCAACTTTACTAAAACAGTTTGGAACACCTTTTTTTAAACTGCAGTAGCGTATACTCTGTACACTGGCCTCGTGTTAAAATGTATCAGATCCGGGGAGCCTTTAAGAAGTCCCTTGGAAGAATTTGTGAAGAAAACAAAATGAATGGAAATCGGAAATGTGGAAAATTAAAACGGTAACGGAACCGGCTACAACTTGAATCGTATACGTTACAATGTCTGGCGTTCAATGTTCCAAGGCGGGACTCTTTTAAACTTCTAGGTCAATGTTAGTTCGTTTAGATATTACTTAATTTAAAGTAGTTAAATAATTGCTTATGTAATTCTGCAGGTAGCATGGAATGTTTAATTTCCGGTTAAGGCTTCTGTGAAAATAAACATGCGTGTCTGATGAAATGGTTCTTTTATTTAATTAAATGTTGATATACATGATTATAGGAACAGATGGTATATGATTTTTTTTTTTTGTATCGTATCCATTTACATTGAATTCAATTTCACGTGGGTGTCATATCTATAGTATCCTTCTGTATCTACTGGAAAATGTTCAGATGATTTGTAAATGGTGGACTAAAAAAAAAAACTCCCTTTAATCATTGGTCCAATAACAGGAAGACTCGGAACGTGTTAGAAACTACAAGTGTGTGTTTAAATAGATTTGTCTTACCCATAAGCAGCGTTTTGAAACGTGTTTCAAGCTTTATCCCCCACTTTATCGTGTGTAATGATTACATTAGCCTGGATTTCAAAACGTTGATTTCGGTTTAGAGAAAGCTATATAAACGCATCCATAGACATTATGAACGATTCGGTTATTGCACTCGCGCTGTCTACAGAAAGGGAAACGATTCAAAGTTGAAATAGTTTTTTTTCTGTCAAACGTTTGTTCAAATCCTACCCTATCCTATCCCAAGTTCGCAAAGGTCTATCTAAAAGCAGACAGAGACATGATATTGTGATAATCAGTCAAAAGACGTTCCAGAGCCGTACATACTACGGCTCTTGTTCGTTCTAAATTCTACCAGCAGTTTGTCCATACGTAAGTGTAAATTAAAATAAGTTAGAAAGTAGTTTTTATACAGTTCAGTGTCCTGTTCAGTGTAGATAAGACACACCGGGTATATCAGTTTTATGATATTTCATGGAACCCATAAACACGATATAAATGCTGGTCATGGTTAATTGACAGCATTCAATTTGTATAATATTTATCAAACAGATAGGCATGCAACATTGCAACTTGCAATCCTACTGCCAATAAAGTTCCACACACTATTTCTATTGATTTGTGTGTGTGTGTTTTTCTTTTATCTCACACGGATATTGTGTTTTTGTATATCATATTTATTGTGTATTTCCCTCTCGGTTTGAATTTGATCGTTGCTTTGGGAAGGGCTGAATAGATATTTCCATGCCAGCGAACAAACAATACAGACACGCATCATTTACGCGGATAAGTTGCCAGCCTCTTCCATTGATATCAAAAGCTGGATGAAGTATAGCATGTTCACGGTTTAAAGAAAAGTTGAGGCAACCGTCCGGCCAACTTGTGAATGTGATACGAAATAATAATTATTAAGAAGTGCTCTTATCGATGATGCTGTTGAGGAGGGAAGGGGAAGGATGATGAAGAAGAGGAAGAGCAACAGAAGAGGATCACAAATTTGAGGAGGGGAGGGGAGAAGAGGATGAGAGGGGGGAGAGGATCGAAAGAGGTGGTGGTGGTGGTGGTGGTGGTGGTGGTGGTGGTGGTGGTGGTGGTGGTGGTGGTGGTGGTGGTGGTGGTGGTGGTGGTGGTGGTGGTGGTGGTGGTGGTGGTGGTGGTGGTGGTGATGGTGATGGTGGTGATGGTGGCGGTTGTGAGGAGGAGGAGGGGAGAAAGGAGATGATGATAGACTTGTATTTACCACAAACATGGCAACCTTTAACCTCAACTCTAGATAAAGTTGTCATATCCAGTCATTTTTAAATCGATGGGATTTTCTGATTCTAAAAATACACAACACCCCACCCAGTGGGGGAGTTTATACCGCTGAGAAGAATAAAAGATGTACCGGTACAAATTTGTATAAAAAGGGTACTGAATTCATGAATAACCGCGGCGACTGAATGGGAATGGGACGGGTGCCGAATTTATGAATAAACCAGGATTGCAACAAAACAATCGATGGGTTTAACCATAAAGGTACTCCATAGCCATAGGTATAGGGACCTTGAACGTAGCCATGGGTTATTGGGGTTATTGGGGTTCTCCCCAGTAATTTTCCATGTTCAATTTGGGTAATAAACGTTTACATTTGAGGTACGGGTAGTGGCTTTCGAGCGCACCGCTTAAAAATAAATATGAATGCAACCTTGCAAAAGAGTCGTTGTATACTTTATATTTAAATACATAATCGATTTCCAAATAATAGTCGGCTGGCATCTTCACATCACCGCAGCTTTGTGGCACGAAATGCCACACGGATGCATAAACTATGCGAGAATATCTCAGGAAAAATAACCTTGAACTTTTAAAAAAAAGTTCGTTTGCATATTCGCCTTTTCTGGGTCACTTGTAATTATACATCATATAAAAGAGTCTGTATTGCAAATTTGCAATAGCATGATCAATGCATGAACTATAGGGGCTCCACGATCAAACTGGTCTTGGTTTCGATTATTATAACATCTGCTGAGCCCAATTATTCAACTCCGCGCGAATCACTATTGCTCAATACATACAATCTTGCAAGAAACTCACGAACTTACTGAAATTAGTAATAATTTACGACGCATTTATAGTCATAAGACATGAACATCTTAAATACTTTCGATGTACGAATACTAAGAAAATGTATAATTAACATTTCGGGGGAAAAAATAATTAAAAACGAAACATTTATCAACTGATTACATTAATCTAAATATATTTATACTTTTGTGAGAGTCTATATATAGGGCCTAAACTTTCGATCCTAGCAGTGACGATTATACATAAATATATTTTTTGTGAGAAGTACAAACATTATATTTATGTATCACAATTAGAGATGCCAAAAATGACAAAATGCACATAATGACTTGATACGGTACGTGTATCTAATAGCATAATACGTCTTTACATGATAAATAATATTACATGTCAATTATATTATGGGTCTGGTTTGTGTATATATACATGTGACTTTCTGAGTGTGTAATCGCGTATTTATAACGGTACCATGCATATAACGGGAAGATAAACCCAAGATACCGTTATATGCCTCTCCGAGTTGTAGAGTGCGTGATTACGTAACGGGATTAGGATTAGTGGCTTTGGAGAGACCTGTCGCTATTGTGTATAATTGCGGTATTCAGTACCGTTATAAGGCAGTTTCATGGTACAGGTAATATCCGTTTATTCTATTGTGTTGTGTTGTGTAACTTGGCGTATATAGAGGGGGGACATGGGAAGCAACACCCCTTCATTTGGAGCCCCCTCCCCCTCCCCTTTCATGAATTGTTTGCTCACACGCTGTTCCCTTACCCTTGTACTAAAGATTGATCATGTGTGTCCCTATCATTGTGAATAGTCTTGTCCACCTCCTCAGCCCCCCCCCCCCCCCCCCCACTCCCTCCTCCCATCCCCCACTCCCTCCTCCCATCCCCCTTTCACCACGACTGGTATATGCCACTGGCTATGCTTTACTGCGTTGCTGGGTTTGTAGTGCATCAACCTGTATGTTTGGAGACGATGACGGCCAAACTATCACCACATGAATGGGGCACTTTCGCCACACCCCCACTGCCGCCCCTCCGTGGGTAAATAACCACGATGAACAAAAGCATCTCGGCTCCTAGTATATCCCCTAATGTAGTACACATAAATGTTGTGAAATTTTTTGCTATAATCTTGGAAACAGTTTTTAATTTGGTCTAAATACATTACTGATGAGAAAAAGTGATGTTTCCATTTTTTATTTTTGGTCCCAGGGTGAATTTTGGCGATTTTAAAGATAATTAGCTAATTTGCATATTTGTGAAATAAGGTCAGGGGTCATTTTCTATCTAGGAATAGTACAATATTGATAAAAAACTAGTATTCTAGGGTATTTTGGGGCAAGGATTCCATTTCCAGTGCTCGTTTGTAAGTGCTGTATGGGAAACACTCTGAAATCCAAGATGGCTGCCCCCAATTTGCATATTTATGAATATTATTGATTTTCAGTGGCTACAGCCCCTAATAAGCAATAATTCCGGATTATTATTTGTTAGTTATGTTCCAAGTATGTATTTAAGATATCAAAGATGAGTTGCCATCGTGGTAACCTCTAGCATTGCATATTATTTGCATAATTATGTATTTTACCTAATTTGCATATTCCCCCAAATCCAGTATATTGGGAACCTGGCAAGTAAAAAAGACAAGTAATACCACTTTTCCAAGGTTTAGGGGGGCAACAGATCCATTTTTGATACTTATTTACCTGTATCACCATGGCAACCATCTCAAATCTAAGATGGCTGCTCCCCAAATAACACATGTTATGATACACGATTATATTATTTCGGTTATATTAGATTAATATTATAATGTTTTGACTTTTAATTATTGGAATAAGCAACCAGAATACTTGAATCACAATGTAGTTGTTTGCTTACAGTAAACAAATCATAATTTTATAAATTAGATGCCATTAAAGTAGCAAATAGCATTATTTACTTTAAAATGACGAAGGCCGCCATCTTGGATTTATGTGGGTTGCCGAGGTGATACGTCGAAATAAGTATCATAAATGGATTCGTTGCCCCCTAAAACCATGGAAAAGTGGTATTTCTCGTTGATTTCACTTGCTGGGTTCACAAAACACACAAATTTACATGATTTCTGGGAATATGCAAATTAGGTCAATAATCAAATTAAGCTAATTATAGGCATTGTCAAAGGTTGCCATGGTGGCAACCAAGCTGAAGTATCTTTAATATACATTAAGAGCCTAATTTAATCTATATGACCTGTAATTAATACTTATTAGAGGATGTAGCTACTGTTAATCAATAATATTCATAAATATGCAAATTAGGGGAAGCCATCTTGGATTTTAGGGCGTTGCCCATACGACACATGAAAATGAGCACTGGAAATGGATTCCTTGCCCCATATTACCCTGTCATGATTGTTTTGATTACTGCTGTACTATTCCTAGATGGAAAATGACCCCTGACCTTAGTTCAGAAATATGCAAATTAGCTAATTATCTTTAAAATCGCCAAAATGCACCCTGGGACCAAAACAAAAAAATGGAAACATCGTTTTTCCTTTTCATTGATGTATTTAGAACACATTAAAAACCATTGCCAAGATTATAGCAACAAAAAATGCTGCTTTTCATAACCTGATAGACTATCCATGTTGTGAAGCGTAGTATTAGATAGTATAGACAGGGATGCGTTCTAACTGGTACGATCACCGATCTCGATGGGTACGATGAACTAACGGGTTTGTTTACTCCATGAAACATTATGTTACTCTCTCGTCTTATTGATATTACATACTCCTTATTTCTCACCATCCTTCTTCATACCTTCGTTTTCTTCGTTTTCTCCTCATCTCATGACAGAACATTAATATACTTTTTGTTTTGGTTATTATTTATATCATCAATATTGCTTTATAACAAGAATTATGCACATATCGTCCGTATCTTACGGCCTCAACATACAAATTGAGACAATAAGTAAACAAATTGTCATTTCCATCAAACGTTTTTACGCCCCGAGTTGACTTGGGTAGACAGGTTCAAAATATTATGACCTGGATGCGGTTATTTTTCATCATATTCATATTTTTCCTGGCTAGACGGTGTGCTGTAGTTGGAAAACTGCCAACGGAGCTGGATTATGGGCCAATGGCTGACATTTTGCAGGATTTGTCTCATCGCAATATAATCTAAAAGGGACAGCACTAAAAATATCCTCATATCGACGATGGATAAAGTGAGGACAGGTGCACGGATAGGAAACTGAATTGACCAAACGGTCGATAATATAATGCAATCAACTTTATTCTGACACACGGAAATCCCGTTATGCAGTTTAAACTTCAGAAAGGAATTAATTTCTTAATATTGTAGGGTTTTTTTCATATACTTGTTGGGGATATATAGTTGGTCTTGATATTATGAAAAGCATCGGGTATCGGGTGATAAAAGTCATAAAACCAAACGTACTCAGACATACAGAAAGAAAGTGTTACTTGATGTCATATTCCAACTTTCATTTTTACTCCTGCCATCGATGCTGTTGTTGATGTTGTTATTATGTTATTTAAACTTGAATAACAAGTACCTGGGGATAAGAAGATGAATATCTGGCTGATTCAGGTAATCTGCACATCCTTGGTTTCGTCCATGGTTTCAGCAATGGCAAGGGCGCGTATGCAATAAAGGGTACAGGGTAGCATTTTCGGGTTTTACACCCACCCCTATTACGCCCCACCCCCGGGGTGGCCTAGCTCGGTGATGCCCTGCTGAACTTCGGTTGAACTTCGGTTGGGGTTTCCTATTCATTATACTTGCCCCCTGCTTGCGGGAGTTGGGTTTTTGGTTGCGGTCCAATTGAGTAGGCAATTGAAAAAAGCATGGCAACCATATGAAGGAATCGACTCCTTTCTATTGACAAATAATGTACGTGTGTTGTCGTAGGAGTATCAGAAAACGTCCAATATAGTATTAGTGGTGCCTCCTTGTTTTAACAAATGGATATAATGATGGTGTGGAGCAAACGATCACTAATAATAATATTGTCTCGATGTATTCATGTAATTGTCGAAACTGTCGGCTTGTAAATGATTGATCATCATATCTAAGCGTTTTACAAAGACATAATAAACCCGTTCATTGGATGTCAATACATTATCTATCTGCACGTAGAACCACGCAGGTTTACCTAGTAGTATTGAGAAAAAATCATCTCACCGGTTCAACAAACGGCAATACCCCGTTTCGTAAAAATCGAACGCAGGAAAATTCCACGTTACGTAACATCTTCTTTATCATTCCCTCAAATCACTCTTCCCTTGGCTTTATGGGCAATTAGTATTGGGGGAGTGTTGGGGGCATGGCACATTCCCACTGCGTACACATGCATGTCATCGTTCTGGGTACAGAAAGGCATGGGAGAGATTGGTATTGGTAAGTGTTCTCGCATTGGTGTTACGTAATTCAGTGTTTACTGAGAACAAAACCGAAAGGGGAGTTATTTTTTCTTCGCGGGAAAATGTATAGAAATAATGCAAAATGGGACGGTCAGTGATAGGGGTCAGTGAAAAGGGTCAACAGTTCAAGAGGAACCAACACCTAACACCTAACAATTATGTTATATGCTCTTGAAATAATTATGTTTGTAATTATGTTCTTTCCCACTTTGTACAAGCGCAGGCGTGCTAGGCCACGTGCGTTACAATTCGTCACGCTGCAACTAAATAGTAAATTGGAAAAGGGAAATTAATTCAAATTAAGTCGACTTTCTGTGACTCATTTTCACTATCGTGTAATAGACCGCTTCTGTAATGTATGCAAATAATATGCGTATGACGTAAGACTCCCCGTTGGCAAGCTTAACAATAGTAACTAGGTCCGGCAAGCTAAGTTTGCCGGAGCTTGCCGGACCTAGTTACTATTGTTAAGCTTGCCAACGGGGAGTCTGACGTCATACGCATACTATTTGCATGTATTACAGAAGCGGTCTATTAGGCAATTAAACAGGTTATGACGTTATCTAACGTGTTGAGAAACCACATTATCTGGGTCATGTGACCCCTAAGCAATAGTCAGGTGGTCTTTACTAATTAATTTACGAGTATCTGTGAAATTTGCGAAGATGGGAAGTGTTTTAATTGGAGTGCTCGATCGTTTCATATTATGATTCTAGATTTCAAGATAACGTAAATATGGATAAAATAAAATTTAAATTATGAAACAAATGAGCCATGTGATGTTATGGTGTTTTATGTCGTGCATGGACGCATGTGTCTGCGCATATACTAAGTGAACCACTTTCTTTCAAGGAATGTCTTTTTTGTGTGTAATTGACAAAGATATATCTATTTAAGAATATTAACACATATGTAATAAGAATGAACATCTTATCACGTTTTCCAGACAATCAGTAAAATTCAGAAAATTTTCTTTCCCTCGCCTTTTCCTTTCTTTCTTGAGGTTATAACGTATGCGATTGCACTCATTGCAGGATTTATCTTCTCTAACACCGTGTCATTATAAACAGACTATTTGATAGAAGTAAACATTGCAATTTCAACAAAAGTGAAACGGGGATTGGGGGAGTGGTTGGCAACCGAATCACTGACGTAATGGAAATATATTCAGTGTTATCGTTCTACTTTTAGTCCAGTCTAGCCTCATTTATAGCAAAGTCATTTATCCTTTCCTAATAAGCATGTTATAGCAATGCAGTATTTTAGTACAAATTAATTTGTCTTTATGTTTGGTCCTGAATGGGTTATCATTGATGTCCAAAATACTGATCTCCAAATTCGTTTGTATAAAGGGCTCACCAAACAACTATTTTTATAACATCTAATGTATGTGCGATTATGTGGGTAAAGAACTACATGACTTGTATTATAGTTATTATAAATACCGATCAGTGGGGGTAATATCCGGACCGTTAATCAAGCATTTTAAATCGAACTATGCAAATGAATAGAAATTAGAAAATGAAATAAGATCGTTAAAATAAACAAAACATTTTATCCACGTAAGTATATGGCGCAATGCCAGAGTGGTGTTAGATTGGTTCAGCCTTCTGGGGGATAAATGTCAGTGTTGTTGAACTTGTTGACTTGAAGTTGAAGTGATGATTTCACTACAGGTGCAAAGATGGGAGGGAGTGGAGTGGAGGAGGCAGGAACATGTCCCACAGGGGGTGGGGTGGGGGCAGCTTGTTCCAAACAACATTATTGTTATGTTATTCGTTATGGTATGCCTTCATTCATATTCGGCCCCATGGAGAGAAAAACAAAAATTTTTTGGGGGGGGCAATTATTCCAATGTTGCCCCTTTGTTATTATTACAAAATTATTTGTGTCATTTTCTGTATTATAATAATATAAAAACAAGTTCACTACATAATACAACTACAATATATAAGCTGCACTAATCATATGTATACTATAGTTTTTATACTATAGACAGTAAATTAATTCGTGGAATCGTGGGTGTTGTTTAAAACCTGTATTAGCATGATAAGTGTAGAAGTAGAATGCATTTTGTCAACGGTATTATATGGTCTGTCTAGCAACCTTTCCATTAGGCTTCACGGTAGCTAGCCACGCGCATACATTAACATTTGCATATCATAGTCAGCTTTCATGGTCACTGCCATTAGGCTTAGAAAATTGGTCGGGAATTATTTATAATTTCACAATTGAACCCCACTTAGTAGCCAGTTTATTTGTCATATCATAGCTGCCGTAATTTTCAATGCAGATGAGATGGGAATAGCATGTAATTGGTGAACAATAAAAAATGCCATATGATATATGATATTCTGCGAGTCTGCGTATGAGTGTATGTTCATTGTTCACCAAGGTAGTAAAATTACATATCCAATTCCAATATCAAATATTCTCTTATCAATTTGAAAGAACCAGAATTGTTGATGTCTGGTATAGACTTCGTGTCCGTTTGTTTGTTCAGATATGAGACCATTTTCCGTCTGCAATAGTAATGAATAATACATGTACTGTTTCACTTTGCTATAAAAATTATCACTGTCAAGCATTCCTAACTACAAAGTATATTCAAGGGTAATATCCTATGCATACGATAGTTTCATAAACATGCAAATATTATACTTTATATTCCACATACTAAGAATCTTGCTCTACGATTGGTCAAAAGTTAATCACGTGATTAAATATAGTTTCGCCCATCGGTACACTCTGTAGATATCTTGGGTGAAAGTGCGTTGCACTCACTAGATAAAAAGTACTATCTACACTCCGCGGTTGCATTGAATTGAATACCAATAAGTGGCGCGATAACTCTATGCGCGCGAATTACAAATTTAATTGTATTCGTTGTGCATACGGTATACGTAGTACACTGCGGTACGCTATGCACTGTACATCAGAGGCGTCGATCAGCTGTTCGGAAAACACAATGCATTGGCCGGGGCGAGCATTGTTTGTGAACAATTGCATTGTGTTTTCCGAACAGATCGACGCCCCTGTTGTAGTATCGTACATATACTGTTTGCATGCTCGTTCTGTGTACTCTACTAAAATGACGGCCACAAACATAAGGTTTGAGCTTTTGGATGAGGATGAAATGGACACGTTTTTACTGGAGAGTGAAAGTAAAAATACAAAGCGACAACTTAAGTTCAGCCTGAAAGTGTTCCAAGATTATTGCGATGCTGGAAGCATACTTTTTAACGAATTGTCTGACGTGGACTTGAAAGCGCTAGACCAAGTGTTGGGGAGACTCTATTTTCGCGTTTGTTGACTTTTGAACTGTTTTTTTGGAGTTTACATTTCGCGTTTTAGCTTTTGGAATTACCCTGTTACCGAAATTGGAATAACAAGTCATTGTTGGTAAGTAGATCAAACGTAGTAGTAACAGTACTTAGACTTAGAAGTTAGACTTAAGCCCGGCGCAGACAGAGCCGACTCGACCAGATCCGACTGGCTTTAATCAGGCTAGAGTTGGGCCTGGTCGGTCGGAGCAGATTTATCGTGTTGAATCGGCCCCAACTGGCATCCGACTGTCTCTCGACTGGCAAAATGTGTGTCGCGAGGCACTGAAAACTGAGCCGATCGGAATGACAATCAGTCGAGTCGGCTCTGTCTGCGCCGGGCATTCTGAGTACTTAGAGTAGACAGTCTAGTCTAGGGGTAGGCCTGCTTAGACTACAGTACTAGTACAGTAGTAGTACTACTAGACTAGATCTAAGTTCGATGTGAACCAGTCGAGTCGGCTCTGTCTGCGCCGGGCATTAGAGTACTTAGAGTAGACTAGGGGTAGGCCTGCTTACACTACTACTACTAGTACTAGTAGTAGTAGTAGTAGTACAGTATTACTATTAGTACTACTAGACTAGATCTAAGTTCGATGTGGAATATAAAGCAAATAATCACCTTTTGGTTTCAGGCGATGGGACAATCTATCACTTCCTCGGCGATCTGAATGTATACGCTATCTTTCCTCAGCTTCGCTTCGGAAAGATAGCTACATCCAGCTCGCCTCGGAATTGATAGATTGTCCCATCGCCTTCACCAACGGTAATTATTTGCTTACTATTTGATTTTTTATTTCGAAGTAGGCCACTTGACTTTCTTTGGGATTAAATTGTCGCGGCTAATTTTCAAAAAGTTGTCCATTTTCTCACTTTTTTGCCCCCTCTTTTCTTCATTATTGGGCCGTTTGGAAGTCGGATCTATTGATAAGAGTATTGTTGGATGTTGGAAACTTGGAACAGGTGAATACGAGGCTACAAAACGGTCATGAAGCAATTGCAACTTGGTGGTGAAGGTGAAACACAAGAACCATTGACAAGGAGCTTTGGGCATGTTGGGAGCATCGAGTCTTATGTTATGGGACGGGTTTATCACATGGATTGTCCAGGCGGTAAACGCCTCTTTCTATAGAGACAAATTCACATAAAAGAATTAAAGAATGAGCGAATGACCCCATTCAACTGTTTTGTTATAAATGTTTGGGAAATAGATGGAAGTCGGATGTCGGGGACAAAAGAAGGGAGTTTGTATAGGGCGGTTGAACATTTGAAAGAGTCCACAGACAGTCGTTAAAAACTTCAACGAATAACGTGATATTAGAACTGGCATGGGGCCATCCGCCATGAGTGACAAAATGTTCCTTTATGTTTTAGAAAAGGGGGGTATGTGGGTGAGGGTTAGAATTAGGAGAGTGGGGGAATGTGAAGGTAGCTCCTAAATGTCAGATCAAAGTTGCATGTTAGGAGGCTAATATAAATTGAATTCTGAAAACCAACAAGGGTCAACGACCCTTGTTGTCCTGGGGGAAAGGACTATTTGGGTTGGACGATTTGACAAGAACCTTTCAACTTGCTTTCTGAAGAATGTTTCATTTGGTTTGGGAATTAATGACTCGCATTGTTATCGTTTACAAAAATCCAGTTTAATATTTCTAAGGTTTATTAAGTTTAGTACCATTGATTCATATCGTTCTTGCTCACTGAAGTCTGAACGTTCGGATTCATAATAATTTGAATCGATACGCATTCTGACCTTTCCATTGTTCACAGTTGTAACCTAAAATACCAGCAAGATCTAGTTTTATTAAAGAGCCATCAACCTCTTTGTGCAAATATTAACACAAAAAGGGGAGCCTATAGATAGATACATGTACATATGGACTGTCCATATAGCAGAATATTCTACAAATTCTTGTTCCAACATCTTTACCGAGCAAACAGTATAAACAAGTACAACCCTTGGACGGTGGACCCAAGATGGTCCATAATATTTCTTTCGGGACTTGGTTACCCCGGTTTAAGATATTCAGATCATAAACTTCATCATCTGCCAAGTGAGAAAATGTCATCATTGTTCTTTATCAATATCAATCCATTAATCAGATGATCATATTTTGTTCCAGTTAATAAACTCCAACTTTAATGGCACGCATACCGTACTACAAACTAAAGATCTAGACAACTAGACAAGTCATATAATTATCTACCGTTACTCGCAAATAAAGAAGGACAAAGATAGACTGCTGGATCGAATAGTACAGCACATCTCCCGGTAAAGTCCATCAAATTTAATAAAGAGTGCGCACTGTGCAGTCTGAACTTTACTAAATACATGCATGCTGCCATGCACACAACATCGTAGCATACCCTTCCTTGCATAGCTATAGATAGATTTACATCCTGTGTACCAGGCAAACTAACAAATTTAGGGGTACATCGAAGCATAGATGTAGGTCGGGGAGCTGGGGTCAATGGTGCACCTTTTTGTATATGTGAAAGTCATTAGATTATATAGAGGGGTGTATTTTTAGTGTTCCTCTCCTGTTTCCCAACATCATCCTGGCAATGTGTTATTGGTCAGAACACTTCCGCTACAATACTCACGCTGAGGGGGTGAAGTGTAAAGAACACAGGCAAGGGAGCGGAACCGCGGTTTGGGAAGGGGAATGCGGTGATGTGGGTGTGGGTGTGGGTGTGGGAAGGGGTATGTCATGCATGGGTATACCCAAGGGCCAAGGTATACCGATCGAGAATTCGTTCACAAATAAGAGGAGTAAGGAGATGAGTAAGGCCCGGGAGGACCTGGGGACTTGGAAGGGGCTGCCATGGGTATGCCAATGATACTTCATTCACTAACGATTTTATAGAATCTACTTTGGGTGATTACTATGCAGACATTTTATACAAACTTTAAAAGTTCAAAATTCTCCAAGCCATTAACAACCGAGTAGACGACTAGACGATGTGATGAGGACAATAAGTCAATAACTATCAGGAGGTGTGTGAATGTATGATGATTGAGAATCTGTATGTTTTTCTGGATGATAAGACTGACTTTTTGTGACTTCACTTAAACTTCACCTATCACGGTTGAACCCCTCCGCTCCTGTTGTTTAGTGTGTTTCTGCTAGAGTGCTGGCAATAGTGCAATAAATACCCATCAAATGGTCTATGTTATTCATTATGTCCTAATTGTATTATCTTGTTATATCAGCACCAGTTGTTTAAATCACATTAGTTACACAGGAAGGATAAATGTCATGATAAGGGAAGGGGGAAAGTCCCAGATGTCTTGGATCATCATGATTGTAATGTGTTATGAATCCTGCCACACGCCTGCCAATCGCATTGTATGACTGGCTTAGAATAATAGATCATCCACATTATACATGTGCAGTATAATGTGGTTTGTTATGGACCTCACTAACAGTTTTGTTTTGAGACCTGTCACAAGCCTCCCCATTGCAAGTATGACTACATTCCTTTGGCCTGTATTATGATCACCCCACTCGTTGCGGTTATGATGATGTCACTGAATAATGCCTTAATCATGGCAATTAAGTTAACTCTTACTAAGCTCTTACCATAAGATTACTAGGACAGGGGAAATGAAGTGAGATTGTATCAAGGGGCACTGGGAGTCTGGACTTTGGGGCAATTTAGCCCCTAAAATGCTCAAAAGAGCCCCCCCCCCCCCCAAAAAAAAAAATAATAATAAATAAAAAATAATAGTAATGACAGAACCCCCATAAATTCAATGCAAAACTAATTTATGACTAAGAGTGCTGCATGACAAGTAGTCCCCGACAAATATTAATGTTGCACAAGTGCTTCAAAACTTCAAGCCAAATTAATTGGATCATCTTGAATCATGTTGTCAAACCATGGGCATAGGCCAAAGATAAAAGTGTTCTTTTGTAAAGGATCTTTGACCTTGAAGTCTAGGCAAGATAATGTATTGCAATTTGCAATTGCCATTAGCCCATTACCATCTAGCGCCTAAGGATCTATCACCCAGCCCCAGGGGCCCCTTGCATGCATCCATAGTCCTGTCCTATATTGTCGTCTTTCCTTTTTCTTTTGCCTATCAAGATTTACTTTTCTTTACATCTATCATCTTACCGAAAATCATAATAATATCATCACAATGTAAAATCCTCTTTCATTTCTATTCCCTACTTTTGAACTTTCCGGCATTTAAAAAAATACAGTTTCAAACTTTCAGGAGTTGTTCTCACTTTAGTCATGACTTGTTTCAAAGATTTGCATGCTGCCTATGTGCAGACTCCAAGTCCAGAATATGTAAGTTTCAAGGCTCGTCTTCCATTAGGTCTGCTCGATTGATTTTCCCAGCATGCAAAACTGCGAATGGTGTGTGACCAAGTGACCACTGTCCTTCCACATTGAACTGCTGGGCCTCAATGAGCTAGTATACAACATGTAACAACTGCACCGATCATATCTAAAGATGCAATAGCAATTGCAAACACATCAAACAATCCATCTCATTCAACCATCTGCAATATCAACACTAACAAACAGTAATTATCTTGTAAATGTATCACATTAAGTCATTCACCCACGCTTATTCAAACAGAAGCATCATGCCATCAGTAACAGCAGCCATTCATTAATGGACTCTCTGACTCTGTGTCTTTTAATTGATATCAATTATAAATATTACTTCAAATATGATGCATGCAATAATTATAAATGTAAATTAAACACAAAGAATCGAACAGTTATTCAATGTTGAACAGCGACTAACTACACTACGGCACTAGCACTTTAATATTTTGCATTAATAGACCTTTGTTTGGAGAGCAGCAGCTTGTCCAACATTTATTGAGTATTGTATAACAAAAACTGTATTAACTTTTTTTAAACTTAATAAATTATTAATTTGATTTTGAGCTTCTGATTTTCATACCAATTGATATTGATAAACAACAAAGACAAGTCTCCAAGTCCAAGATATCAAAAAGATAATTGGATTAATCAAAGGTCAGATCTTGAAAGTTGCACAATTCCCTTCATAGATTAAACAGAGCATTTGTGGTACGTTTTTAAGCTTTTGTCTATTTGTAGTACTGATAAGCAAAGAAATAAATAAGATAAATCGACTTACCAGCGATGGTCCCGTGAGAACACCAACACCGTATCCATACTGGCAAGACGACCCCAATGTCACGGCGAGCACAGAGACGATCAGCCATACAGTCGGCTTCCCCTGCGTAGGAAAAGTATAACCACTCGGCATTTTTGTCTGAATTCAATTGCAGTTAATGAGAATATATTATAGTCAATCTTTAACTCTGCTCACAAGACAGCTTGCTTGCTAAAAATCCTCTCAACATCAGATGTGGAACGTCGAACAGATTATGGAGTTGCTTTAGTTTTGTGAAGACTTGCTCGCGGCTCGCATGGGCAGCACGTTGTGGAAAAGATACTATAGCGGGCGTGGATTGTTCGCCAATCTGCAAATGAATACAGATATGAGAAGTAAGATCTCCGGCCTGGTAAATACGATTTGTCGATTCCGTTATCTATTTGTTTGACAAGAGATTTGCTGGTAGGATAACTGCTCTGAAGTTGCACAGTCTGTTTCTTGAAATATTAAGCTAGGAGGTGAGAATGAGGCTGTTATATAGTCGTCGGCAGACGCTTCTGAGCTCGATTTAGATCGGGGATCTAATATCAATGTCTCCGTCACGTTTGTGTGTGTACGTCACTAATAATACAGGCGCGAACCTTCGGCGGGTACCGTACTACTGGCAATGGGCAATATACGTGTAAATTAATGTAATGTGAATGAGTGTGTACTACGTCTGCGTCTGCCGGTACCGGTGCGCCGCAATTTACTACGAACAAAAATTATACACAAACCACAATACACACGAGGTTGGTTTGTGAATGGGAATTCTGCACACGCCGTTTCTCTGTTTGTATACATTGTGGTCTCTGAATGCCCTACATGCGCAGTCGATTGAGTCCGACCGAAGCGGTGAGTGCCAAAAGGGCTTTAGTGATAGTATGTACCACTTCGTAAGATTAACGATTTTCTAGCACTAACAGCCATGGATAAATGAGCTAAGCCTAGGTTAGGTTCAGTTACCATGATGCGCATGCGTACATGTACGTAAGATGTGCACGACACACCCTTCTTACGCCCCCAAAACGCCCCTTTAGGGCCTTCGCCATTCCTTGTTTACAATTCGAACTGTCTCGACGAAACTATTATTACAAAAAGAAAGTTATATATGGGCATGTGCGTATAAAGGCAGATATTTTTACTTTGCCGAGCTATAAAATTTATAAATAAAGACAAGGCATTCAAACGAAACCTAAATACAACCTCGCAAAGTATTAAAGGAACATGCAAAGAAAATTAATTGGTATAATTATTCAGATATGGGATGTATTATGTTGTAATTATTATGTACTGTTTCACATATTATGACAATCACTATAAAGCAATATAAAGAGGTGATATATGAATTAGGCGCTATTCTAATGAAACCCGTCATCATTAATTTCAGATATGACAACAATTTAATATAATTCTGTATTAAATAAATAAATTATAATATCATTTTAAAAGCGCATTCATACCAGTCATGATAATGATTTAATTGATATCGCTTTTCAAATCAAATAATCTTCTGTGGAGGGTATATATATATATATATGAACTTTTATTTTTGAATAACACCAAGTATGTGTTCGTTTTTATTTTCATATTTTTTTAGATTGGAGATGATTTTTTATAATCAGTCTCCATTCCGACCAATCATTAATATTACTTTTGAGTGGAGATGAAAATGTTTTTTACAAGTTTAAATTATATAACTTGTAATGTGTGTAAGAACGATTGGTATGATTTAATAATAACAACATAGCATTATTTTGCATATTACTATTTCATGCGAAATCATGACTAATGACACTTGAAGCGTGAATTAATTATCGACTATATTATAACTACATTATTGTCATTTCAGGTGCTCCTATATTTTATAGGTGCAAATTTTGAATGTGTATAACATGACTGTACGTGAAAGTCGCGATGGTAGCTGGCATATAGATGCAAGGGGGAGGGGGGCGCTGCAGCCCCTCCCACCGGGCCCCCCCCCCCCCCAAAAAAAAAAAGTTTAAAATTGCTATATTCGGGCAAAAAGCACCTCAAATTTGGGCAAAACCATATCATATTCGTACAAAACCAGAACATATTCGGGCAAATCGATGTAATGATATATTTGGACAAAATAATGTCATAATTTTGCAAAGTCATGTCATTTTTAGGGCAATATACCGTCATTTTCGGACAAAACCGTCTCATATTCGGGCAAAAATCGTGTGATTTTCTGTCTAAACCATGAGGGATCTCAGCCTCCCTGAGAGAGAAAAAATGTGCCAGTTCGCTTATGCATGGTGGCCGGGTGGCCGCCGGCAGACTTGGCATGGGACGAACATTAATGATGTAACGATGCCTGAGTCGACACATTTACGCACGTTTGGTATGCAGACATGCCGTACGTGAAACTATGCATTGGTTAATTGCCGAGAAAGATGATCACGTGTGTAGGACGGCGGGTAGTATACGTTAAGCTCATTAGGGGCCTTTAGTTTAAGTCTGGGAAAGTTGAGCGTTGGAGCTTGGAGGGGGCAAAGAAGGGGGCGTTTTATCTAGGTAGGCCTACTCCTAAGTCGAATGCATGTTTTATATGTCCTATAGTTTCACAGAATTATAATTTGTTCAACCATGTAATGTAACTATGTTAATTTCAAGAGGATAACGCGTTTATGGAAAAAAAATTACATGTATTTATTTTATTATGATAACAAATATATTTATTAATTCGAAACATTAGATAATAGTCATCTTGTAAGTATGATAATGCATATAACTAACCGGGTCAAAATGGATGTGTAAAAGTGTTAAATATCGTGCAATAGTTGTCTGATGAACATTCTTTTAAAGGGACTTAGTAACATTGTCCAAATCCTCAAAATAAAATTTTCATTCTAGCGGTTCCCTCATACCTTGTTGTATTCGTGTTAACAATAAAATCATGGGACAGGTTTCGGTTTTTCAAATTTCCCTTTCGTTACAAAGATATGTACGATCGAAGTATTTAGATAAGAAAAACTCCTGGCGAGTTTTTCTTCTGTGTACAAAGTGAGTGCAGTGAGTTATTGAATATCACTTTGCATTTTCGCTCATTACTTGGCCATGCAATGTCCATTTGACTTGAAATTTTCACACAATACCCTGTGGACATATGAGATAACAATAATATACATTGTATCAACCATTCATCACTTTTTGCACATGTCAACAAAGTTACTAGATCCCTTTAACATGCCAGTAGACAACAATAGGGATAATATAAAACAATTAGGGGGCCTATACGCTGTAAGTTCAGAGAGGGCGGATCGAGGGGGGCGTTTTACGCAGCGTTATTTTCCAAGTCACATGCCCGTCACATGCGTGTAGTATAGTGTCATCTTTAACCAGACATTCAATTAATCTTATAACCGTTTAATCGTATATTAACTTTTATAACATATGCATTTACAAGTCATGTCAGTTCAGCCAACATTATTTGGCGCTATATACATGTAGTTCAGTTTTGTAGGCCATGCAGCTTCCAGGGCCCAAACACTTAAATTGCGCGTGAATTATACTCTTTATCTAACCTCAATTCTAAGCCTAACCTTATCATCCTAGTTAGAATTCGGATTCGGATTAGGATTAAGGTTAGGGTTAAGTTTGGGATTATAGTTTTGAAATAATTTTGAGCAATTTTGTGAGGTTGAGTACCAAACTGCACTCTATATGTATAGAGCCCAGCAATTTCTCCGCAAACTTATAGTTGTGTCAAATTGGGCAAGACGTTTCAATCGAAATAGTTATCTTTTACTTTTAAACTTACTGCACGTTCCATTGCTCGAAGGGGAAGCATCACCGGCGATCTGTTTGCCTTGTGATTTATTTTATTTCGTCATCCCACCTCTGATGAGGATGTTGTAAACCCTCCTTTATTCCATTGAACATTTTTCAATAATCTATAGTATAGTAATGTTGATAACTTTTTAAATGATACACTCATATAAGTACATTATTATAATCGTTATTATACATCATACAATAAGATATAACTTTAAGTTGTAATGTATAATACATGGTCTGTCTTACATGTCTTAAGATGATTATTTAGTAATCACTTCGCCAGGGATCCTATACTATGTCGACCAAGGATTGTGTTAGGGGAGCTCAGACCTATTTGCCTGATGTACTGAGAAAAGACAAATGGTAGACAGTAAACGATTCTCCAGCAGAACAATTTGCGAGGGGAAAATCCCATCGATGGAAATCCTCATCTATTCCCATGTTTGATTCTCACACACAATGCTTGTCACGCCAATAATTATAATCATATTTAAGACGATTTGAAAGAGTCTGCATGCAACTCCCCGAATGCCCCTTTAAAGACAGACGATATAATATATAAGTGTGAAATGAATATAATGGACACTTAACCCTTTGACTACAGGAGCCGGCTGGGTTGTGTACAAAGTCTATATGGAGATTTTAGAAACTTATAGGGAACTGGTTAATAGAGATCTGATCAAACTCTTTTCTATTCATTTCAGATGGACATGATGAATGAGGGGGTTGTGTTACAAATGTTAAAAAAAAGAAAAATACTAAAAGAAATAGACTGGTCAAATGGCATCGTGAAATTAAATTATATCATAATTATTATATAATAATTTTGCACACAGTAATTGATTCTGCAGTATCTCCAGGACCGTCCTTGAGGTCTTCGTCTTTCATGGTTTGACTAATGAGGCTCATTAAGGGGCTCATTAAAGGAAAGTTCGGGGTCAAGTCCAGGGTCATTATCATTGTGGTGATATTCAATCATGTAGACGAAGAGGGGGGGGGGGGGGCTGGCGGTATACGGCAGTCTGTAGAATTATCACGCAGTCCTCCACTTTCTCGCGGCAAAAAAAAACAACAACAACAGTTTCGCTACTTCATTGCGCTAATATGAGGTAAAATTTGGCCCGAATATTCGAATAATGGTTAATACTTTCCAATCAGGGGGGGGTGGGGGGGGGGGGGGGTGGGGGGGGGAAGGGCGAAACGCTGAAAACTTTAGTAGACACCCTTCCCCTGCCGCCTCGATCGTTAATGAAGGTTCGGGGTCATGTTCTTGGTCATCAATTCATTGCGGTGATATTCCAATGAATTAGCGTTCACCAGACACACTGGGGGCGCGGGCAGGTGGAAGGGGGTGTTTTGTTTAGGGGCCGCTTAAAGAGTAGAATATGTTTATGTTACATTCAAAACGGAGTCAGTCGAGAATATTAATGAAATATATTACATGGCTGGTATTTAAACCACTTAATTATAGACTATACGTGTACCATGATAATAATGTCTGCTCACTGCCTATGTATAAGCCGCTTACAAGGAATGCTCCCCAGGGAGTGGAGATGGTGCACACAATGTGTGCTGGTTTGCATTGTATCCTATGACCGGGGTAATATTATCATTGTAAAGCGCTTAGAGATGATCATCAATCATATTAATTATTAGGCGAATATATAGCGCTATATAAATCGAGCCTATGTTATATTATTATTATTATAAGCCACTTGGAAGGAATGCTCCCCAGTGGGTGGAGATTGTGCATTATAGTGTGCATGTGCGGGCTGGTTTTGTATCTAAGGACCGGGGTAATTATAGTGTAAAGCGCTTTATAAATCAAACCTAATAATATTATAAATAAATTTACATTCCAATATCTGATCTAAATTCTGTCATAATCTGGACCTATTATTCAACATAAATATCTCAATTAGACTTCTCCCATAACATATCCGGATATAATGTATATATTCTTAAAGCTATATATAGTGATCAAGAGTAAGTTATTCATATTATTTTCTCATCATTATCTTTATATATCAGTAGCTTTAATTGCAAATGCGTGTATCTCAAATTGACTAAAATGGAAATACGTCGTTTTGAATCCAAACAAATAATATGCTTATAAATGTTAATATTTCTATGTGCCCCCTTCAGCGATATAATTTCTATAGCTCCCCGTGTGGCAAAAACATTGATGACTTGTATACAATGTATCTCGCATCCAAGCACTGCCCTGCTTTCAGTACGTCGTTGTGTGTTGTTCGATGTCGGATTGTTTTGATTGTGCGGAGTTGCAGAGTTTCTGTGCAGAGTTTCATGCAGTGCGCCATCTACGACCAACAACCATATAGTGCCACTTTTCTAGAGAATGTGGAGCTAGGATTTCCTGATTTTCAACTTATTATTGTTAGTAGTACTATCTGTATATGCTTGTTCATAAAGAAATATTGCTTTATATTATAATCATTATTATATTTTTTAGTTGACAAAGATAATCCTTTCACCACTTATCAGTAATGATGAAGGTGTGAATTAGATATTAATAAAATAATCTCTACAATACATAATGTTCATGAGATCAATAGATGGATTTCACTATTACAAAATGCTATGAAAATATTAATATAACCAATACAAATGAATGCATTTACATTTAAAGGGAAAGTTGGTCATCTCGATGTAATAATTATATTTAAATAATCATAATTATTCAAATGAAAAAAAGTTATTTTTTAGTTCTGAATATATTTATATAATCACAGTGAATAGTGAATAGTGACCACCAGATGGAAACAAGACAAATGGCCCCTGTATCTTCTGAAATCGTTCATAAGATTATTTTCTCTGCAGGGGATCTCTTTTGATGGTATATAGTTACTATATATAGGCAGGTTGGCTGCTTTAGACAGGTGACCACTAAAGCAGGTTTGACTGTAGTTCCGCAACCACAATGTTTGCAATGATCCCTATATTTTCATTTTCCATTAATTTAAGAAACTCTACAATTATATATGTTCCTAGTTATAGTAATGCATGTATTTATACACTCATAATTTTTTATTTTGAGATCATTATGTTGATAATACATAAAAATTAATCAAATCAAATCAAATCAAACAATGGCTTGTGCTGTGTATTGGACACCTATCAGGCATTTGTGACGTCTATATTCATTGGCATATTGTCAAGTCTGTCATGGGACGTTGTAATATACCTCAGTTGAGTTTCAAAAGATGTAATATTATCGTATTGCAGGGCCTACACTTAAAGGGATCTAGTAACTTTGCTGGCCTGAGCAGAAAGTGATGAATGGTTGGTATAATGTGTAGTTTTTTGATCTAATATGTTCTTGGAGTATTGTGTAAAAAAAATGTCACGTTAAATGGATGTTATACATTGCCGAGTAATGAGCGAAAATGCAAAGTTATATTCCCTAACTCATTGCACCAACTTTGTACCTAGTTATTACTGGATAGTTAAAAATCCGAACACTTCAAACTGTAAATATCTTTTTAACGAAAGGGAAATTTGGAAAAAACAATTATGTGCTATGTTTGTATTGGTATTAATACAACAAGGTATAAGAAAACCATTAGAGTTTTAAGTAAGCTTTGTGATTTGGACAATGTTACTAGAAGGGATAGTTACGTAATGGTTTAGATGGCGCATCAAAGATAATTATTTTGCGAGGTAGAGGAGGACTAATCGTAGGAATTGCATAAGTTCATACTTTTAAGGCAAAACGGCGTTCATTTGGTCAAAATCTGTTCAGATATGGCTAAAATATCTATTAAGCCGTATAACAAAAAGTTGCGGGAGTTGACTTTATACGAATTCACAGACATGACAGATATTTCTAAATCCTAAACACAATCGCGAAATTAATTATTGATTCTCTAAAATCAAATAAATCACTCTATTGAATATTAATTTTAGCGGAAAGCCAATTACATAAACAATTCTAAAGAAATAAGAAAACGGGCTCCTAAATGAGACGTTCGATTTTTTGTCATTTTAATCATGGTGAATTTTTTTTTTTTTTCAATTTTTGATGATAACACACGAGTTCCACCCACTAAAATTGATAACAATGATATTAATAATAATTTTAGTCTAATTAAAAAGCACCTTATATGATTGATCATCATCGCCAAGTTCGAAAAGTTCACAGACTCTCAACAAATGGCCTTGTTATATAACTCTGTTCTCTCATATACCACCATATAGAGCTCTAGATGGTGATCGCATGGGCAAACAAAATGCCTGCCAAGCAGTCATGCAGGGTTATTGAATTTATCTGGGACAGTTACATTCAAAAGGGCTTTCAGGCGCAGTTGTATCGACCTCTTAGCACTCAAACCAATAATCGAGTAACATAGAACTGCTGTCTAGATGGTGGGCGCAAGGGCTCAACAGTAATACCTACCAAGCACGCATACCGTATAGTTATTACATTTATCTGGGACTGTTACATTCAAAAGGGATTTAAGCGCAGCTTTATCGACCTTTTAGCACTCAATACAATGATCGAGTAACATAGAACTGCTGTCTATATGGTGGGCGCAAGGGCTCAACAATGCCTACCAAACACGCATACCGTCGTTGTTATACATTTATCTGGGCCAGTTAGATTCAAAAGGGCTTTCAAGTCAGTTCTATCGAGGGTTCTATCGACCTTTTGCCAACAAACCGACGAACGATCGAGTATCATACTTGACCTATTGATTACCGTACGTCTATACGCTTTTAGACAGTCATGTGGGCTCGTGGGTGGGTCAACATAATGTCGGCCAACCACGCAATGATATAAATACAATGTTTATTTGGATGACCCGGTATACATGATGCTCATGATACTCGAACAGTGTTGGTGGGCTTGATCCTGATAGCATTCCAAAACAAAGAGCAAGACGACTTTGTGATTGTCCTTGGTAAAAGATATATTTCAGAATGTTTGCTAGTTTCGTAGTCGAGTCCGGCCTCGATTACGTTTTTCTGATCTGCGGACTCGGGTTCAGAGCCGAGGTCGAATGTAAAACGAATGGGAAGATGATGTTTTTATGGCGGTCTCAGCCTCAGAAATGGTGAATTCGACTACACCACTAGTTTATGCACCCTCAAAACACGCAGCGACCATGGGAAGGTGTTTTAAGTAAAGCATAATTATATTCATGTATAATTATAACATAAAATAAAATGGAATATTTTGTTTATGTTATTAACTTTAAAAACCAATCATTGAAAACTGGCCGGCGATATATCAAATAAATGACAATAATAAATACAATTGGGCTGCCATGGATATCGAACCCGTGACCTCCGGAAAGCTACACCGGTGCTCAAAGGCAAACCACTGAGCTACAAAGCTCATAATCATATGATGACGGTTTTTCCCATAAACGCTTTTCAATGCCAGAGTTATTATGTGAAGAATCTTCTCAATGCCCATGAGTCGCTTTGGAGGAATGCTCCCAAATGGAGTGGAGATAGTTCAATAGTTCAATAGTTCAATAGTTCAATGGTTCAATAGCTCAATAGTTCAATAGTTCAATAGTTCAATAGTTCAATAGTTCAATAGTTCAATAGTTCAATATAACATTTATTTCCAAATCTTTTCAATAACATACATTGACAAAATGTTGCAACAATATAATTGGAAGTGAACATCTCTGAAAGCACAGCTTGAAACGAGAGCACCTATTTAAACAAAAACATTATCAAAAACCTTATAGGTAAAAAATGGGTAACAGACAAAACATCACGAAAGGACTAGACGTATAAACAATAGAACAGAGGCTACGCAGCCAGAAGGAAACAGGAGGAAAGAAGGACAGGCACAAGATAAAAGAAAAAACACAAGAAAACACAAGTTGGTGCACACAATCAAGGGCGTCAACAGCTTCTCAAAAGTGGAGGGGACATCGGCGAGGGAGCGAAGCGACCGAGCGGGGGAGGGTGTGGGAGGGGGTGTCCCCCTCCCACTGTAGGGAGCTTGTGTGCTGGTTTGCATTGTATCATTATGACAGGGGTAATAATAGTGTAAAGCGCTAGATGATATTGTATCATATTATGCATTTTACATTTTACATTTTTCCGTGGAAGTTTCACTAAAACTCAAACACTTTTTTTTTAATGAGTGTCTTAAAATTTTACACTCACGTTATATTTCCTACGAAATTGCGAATACTATAATGACATGCAAGGTAATTCATATAGCCATGTATATTACAGGCCTATATCGTAGGATAATATTATTGTCAGTGCTCTGTTTATATCATAACTTTGTAAGATGTATTGTATACGATATTAATATGTTTTAAATATTGTGCATTAAAAATATATCTTGTGCGTACAATTATTATAAGATATTGCAAGATATGGCACACATTGTAAGATATAGCCATAATATATCATAAGATATATTGCATAAATATGGTGAGATATTATTTGTGTGAAATTCGACTATTTATAAATTCACCACCTACATTTCACTCATGCTGTTGGGTTTTGGTATGGATGGGGAATTCTAAGGGGACCGAACATCCACATTGCTAAAACATGAATACATCAAATTTCTTATTTTAAAATTTTCATTGTCTGGACTGTTCCACAGACATCTAATGAAAAAGCTACATCTATGAAAATTTGATTATGATTTGCATAGATGCCGCTAGAAGTCACATCGCGTGCGAGAAGTCCGTGAACTCACTCGCTTCGACCTAGTTCATATTTATAAGCGATGCCGTCACAACAATGTATGTCCCCATGGGAACCCCATTGTGACGTCAGCAAGTCGGAAGGAATCTTTTCCGTCAGACCACGACGACGATGTCGTAGGAATGTTGGTACCTTTGGAAAATTGCGGATGGACGGGCCAGTCTCTCTCTATAGCGAAACTGGTTCAGGGTACTACTTTTCTTAAGGTACCAACAATCCTATGACATCGCGGGAATGGAGAGGAGAGGCGGAGGAGAGGAAGCGGGAGAGAAGACCACCAATGTAAACTATTGGTGGATGATGTATACCATATTCTTGGTTGGAGAGTTGTACATTCATTTAGTGTCACATGTGCCTCAGCGGTAGAGCGCCCGTCTCGTGCACGGGAGGTCGTGGGTTCGGACCCCGGCCGGGTCATACCAAAGACCATTATAACAGTGCAAGTTGTTGAGAACTATTATGGTATAAGTATAACCGTGTTTTAGGGTGGTTAACTGTGGCATTAAGAGTGCGTTTACGTTATCTAGGAATCAAAATCAGTGGATGATATTACGCAAGTGTGTTTGGTATGCGGGGATGCAGCACTGACCAAATCTAAACTCAATGGGAGGCAGGCATCTATCCATCGCGTCATCATTGTTTACATCCGAAAGTAGCATCTGATCTGATCGATGCACTCTCGGACCAACATCCCTTGACACTCGCACTAGATTCATGGAAATATATCCTTAATTGAAAGCAGCATCGCCATCCACAGTCTCGTACACAAAAAGTTCACAAACGGGAAAAGCCCCCCCCCCCCCTCCCACCCCCCCCCCCCCCCCCCCCTCTTACTGGATTTGAAAATGTGTGGGGTTGGGTTGATGACTTTATACTGTCAAACCTGTATAAGTGGCCACCTGTTTATATATACTATAGCATCCAGCCTGACTACAGTGCCCCCCCCCCCCCCCCTTGCAGAGAAAAACAACATTGTTATGCATTGGAACCTGTCTATAAGGGTCGCCTGTCTACAGTGGAAATTTTTTTAAAATAATTATGTCCCTTATAGGGTGGTCACTATACAAAGGTTTGACTGCACGTTGGATGCCGAAGACATCGGTATATGCTCCGTAGGCTATCCCTCTGTTACTGATATATAGGCCTATAAAGTATTAAGTATACTTACTTAAGTATTAATTTTCCTTTTTTATTTCCAATTTTTTTTTTTTTTTTTTTGGGGGGGGGGGGGGCCGTTCAGCATATGCGGTCTCCGCCCCGTGAGGCTATACGCCCCTCATGTACATTTTATATAGCAGGGGTTGTCGATCCGTTTTTGAGATTGGGGGGGGGGGGGGGGGGCGTAATTTGAAAATTTGAAAATTTCCAGAGTGACCACTGAGACCCCGTTTACAGTGCAGGGCCGGGCCGAGACGCGTCTCGGCCCTGCTTAAATTGCGGTACTCGGCCCCCCAATTTTGGTGCGTTTACAATGGCGGTCTCGGCTCTCGCGGCCCGGCCGCCCTTTCAATATCTTGTCGTAGTGGCGCTCTGCATGTAAACAAACCATTATTTTGGAGGCACGCTGGGGTCACAGAACAAAGGCGCGTTATTTGTAATGAATTGTTTTCCCAATTTGGTACCGCATTTGGCCCTGCGTGCGCCTATTCCATGACACAAATTATATTATGTACTGATGATGTGATGATGATGATGATGATGATGATGATGATGATGATGATGATGATGATGATGATGATGATGATGATGATGATGATGAAAATGATGATGATGATGATGATGATGATGATGATGAAAATGATGATGATGATGATGATGATGATGATGATGATGATGATGATGATGATGATGATAATGATGATGATGATGATTATGATGAAAATGATGATGATGATGATGATGATGATGATGATGATGATGATGATGATGATGATGAAAATGATGATGATGATGATGATGATGATGATGATGATGATGATGATGAAAATGATGATGATGATGATGATGATGATGAAAATGATGATGATGATGATGATGATGATGATGATGATGAAAATGATGATGATGATGATGATGATGATGATGATAATGATGAGGAGGAGGAGGGGGAGGAGAATTAGGAGGAAGAAGAGGAGAATGAGATAGATAAGGAGGAGGAGGAAGAGGAGAAGATGGGGGGGGGGGTGGTGGAGGTTGGAAATGAAGAATGAAGAAGGATGGTGAGGAGGAGGTGTAGGAGGGGGCGGGGCAGGGGAGTGATAAAGTGAAACCGCGCAAACTATAATTGGTATGTGCGGTTGCAGACGACATCACGCTGTTTTGAACTGACGCAGAGAAAAACCATATCCACCGCACCACGAATGTGCACTGTGATGCACTTTCGAAATAGCAGCAAACTTATTTCCTTTATCAACAATGTCTTGGCGGGAAATAGATGAGGAGTGGGGAGAGGAGGGATCGACCGAGACTATGTGGATGTATAAACGATGTCGCAATCACTGTTTACACCGTTCTAAACCAAAAATGTGTAAATATTGTGAACAAGTCAAAAATGGATTCTAATCAAAATCAAAGTCGCTTTATGATGAAATTTTGTCAACGGTTTTTTAATGATTGAAAGTATCATCGAGATTATAATGTCCTTTGTTACTGAAGTACACGTACTTCGATGCAAGCTCACGACTTTGGAAATAAGAGGGGGGGGGGGGGGGGGGGGGAGGGAGAGAAGAGGCCCTGAATTAGGAAGAGGACTGGATGTTTCTAAACTGGGAGTAACCGGAGTATACTATAGTATGTGCTGATGTAGAATATGTCGCAATCGTTGTTTACATCCAAACCACCATTAAAATAATGTATAATCGAACTCCGATTGTAAGTTGTATCGGGCCTGATTATAAACATGCACCATTCGTGGCATTGCGATTCTATATACTGTAATTTAATATACTTTCGTAAAAACATAAACATTGACATTGCCATTTACTCTTGTAATAACAACGCCATGGCATGTTGGAAATTTGAGTGGGTGGAGGGTGGGCGGGGTAAGGGTGAAGAATTGACGGGGGAAGCTCGGGGGATAGGCAAGTGATTGGCGGAGGGTGGACGGAGGATGGACGGAGAATTTGCAGAGTACAGTACGGTATACGTGTTGATCATGCATTACGTTAAATATTAGCTCAAGCAAACGAGCTATATATGTTTTACTCATTACGTCTATGCTAAAATATACCATCCAGAAAGAAGGAAATTTCGGTCCAAAAAACAGATCATTTTACGAATTAGCTCCTATAGGTCCAAGCGAAATGCACGCACTTTCACTCGGAAAGGAGTGGTCCCTAATATCCAGTAAGTACTAATATCTAAGTTGGTCTAACATGGTTTACATGGTTAAGGAGCGGGTTTTTTTACCCCTTTAGCCTACATAATTTACAACCGACGACCATTTACGCTTAGCGTGATCTAACAACTGATGGTGGGGAGGGGGCGCTATACTTATTTGGAGTATACACACTTTATCTTGATAAGTTTTTATTTTTTTATTCTTAACCCTTTGTTTTGCATTGATTTGTATCAAATTATTGGGGGTTCATGCCCCCCCCCCCCCCCCCGTAGCAACGCTTTTCTCTGTAATGAACACTTGAGATAAAAACATGTCTTATGACATAAACATTACCATTGTAAATTGACAACAAACCGTCGTGTTCACGTCAATGTCGATTTAATATGAGAAATAATGAGAGTAAGAGAGTTGCCAATCTCTCAATATTTATTGTATAAATTAGGTCAATAGTATATCAATTACAAGTACGAAACACAATACTGTTTATGATGGTACCATGCACCATATCGCACTATCATGACGATGCAAACCTCATTATTTGTGTGTAATTTATGTGTGTAATCAAGACCCCTTGTAGTGTCTTTGGTGTAATTTATATTATTTAAATATACATTCGCACGTACGCAATTGGGTTATCTTACGTGTGAGAAAACAAATTATGTTTTATTTTGATAGGATAAGATTCTCAAGTTTGTAAATAATTGTTGTTTTAATGTTGATAACCTTCTATTACTTGGTCCTTTTATATTGGACACATTTGTATAGTGGATGCGTCTGGACGCTTCTAGAGAAGTGACCAATTTGAGTATATTAAATAGCGAGGGAAGGGGCAGAGGATGGAGATGGGTGTGGCAGAGGAGGGTAAGGGGTGTGGCAGAGGAGGGTAAGGGGTGTGGCAGAGGAGGATAAGGGGTGTGGCAGAGGAGGTGTCGGGTGTGGCAGAGAGGAGGGTAAGGGGTGTGGCAGAGGAGGGTAACAGGTGTGGCAGAGGAGGGTAAGGGGTGTGGCAGAGGAGGGTGAGGGTGCGGTAAAGGATAATAAGGGGTGCGGTAGAGGAGTGTAAGAGGTGTGTAAGAGGTGTGGCAGAGGAGGGTAAGGGGTGTGGCAGAGGGGGTAAGGGTTTTGACAGAGGAGGGTTAGGGGTGTGGGCTGGCAGAGGAGGGTGAGGGTGCGGTAAAGGAGGGTAAGGGGTGTGGCAGAGGAGG
>JBAMJV010006277.1:0-127418 GCA_037951105.1 Echinarachnius parma | reverse complement strand
AAAGAATTAATGAGCAAACACAAAAATAAGACTTCTCTTTATTCATGTTTCGCTCTTTCCCAGTGGTTTATGACTAACATCCATTTGTGCATGTTCTAATTGAGAAGATGGGGTACAAGATTAAATGGAGCTACGATGCCTAAATGTATAACACTTGAGATCGCCGAAGCGTGCATCAAAGGTATTCGTTACTGTTTGGTGGTTTTATCAAAATTAGTGTTCAATTTCTATTGCAGGAATCTAACTCAATCTGTTTTTATAAAGGAGTAATCCTTTATACACTAGGTAACAGTCAAACTCACCTAAGGGAACAAGAAATGGCCAATATTGGGCAGGTTTCCTCTACACCGTTGTTGTTTTTTTCACTTCAAGGGATCACTTTTGCTGGCCACTATTTATTACTTGGGCAAATAATTTATGGGACCACTTAAGAAGAACTACTAAGACAGGTTGACTGTATTGACTATACTTACTTACTATCTACTGAAGATCGTCTAGCCTATTGAGACAGTCGTTCAATTGGTCAAGGCCTCTTCGTCAAACCTGCTATCAAATTTGGATATTGACAATTTAGGAATTTAACCTGTACACATCTATGTTTAACAAAAATAAAATATAGATTTTACGTTATGTGAATACGAAGTTATTGACAAAATCCTACTGACCTTACTATCTACTTGAGATCGTATTGAATCAATAGAGCCTATAGTAAGATAGTGCATGGTTGTATTGGTCGAAACACTGCTGGGTCAAAACGGTATCAAAGTTGAAATATCGTAATTTGATATGTAAATTGGTAACATTATTTTACATAGATAATCTAGCGAAGTTCCTTCCAATTACGATATATTACGTCAAAACATGATCTAATTTTGACATTTTGATATTCCATCAAAATAATGTTTAACAAACGAATTCATTACAATTAAGTTAAGTTTCATACTAATCAAATCATAACACGAACATACATAAGCAGGGGTGTATTTAACAAAGATCATAAGTCGAACTCTAACTCTAAGTTGGACTTAAACTTATGGAAAGCCGTTAATTTCTTTGAAAAGATATTGGAAAAAGTCTTTTTAAAGGCATAAAAATGTTAGTTCAAATCATTAACATTTCTTTTATCCAAGAGTGTTCTTGATGTAAAATTCATGAAAAGTCTAAAATACTTGCATTTTTTAGTTTGAATATTTTCAATTTCAAGGCTACAAGTTGCTTACCATACTTTTTAAGTCCAACTTAGAGTTAAGTAAACCATTAAATAAACCATAGTTTATCTCTCAATTAGTCATATGAATTATGTCAGTCTTGACTAAGGTGCGGTTTGCCATGGAGGGGGTACTAATCAACATGGTTTACACCGGCTTCAGTGGCTCACACATTGCAGTGTAAAGTGAGTATATTGCTAAGAGGGGCGGTTAATTACCATTTATAATTATGCACGGCTAGCAGCGGTTAGGAAACCCAATACCAATAGCATTTTGAAGAGAGCTTAATTCCGAAAAAGCGCTAAATCCTCTTCTCAATTAGGGAGAAAAGCGGGTTCGATTGTCCCGACTTTATACTCATATGTTTAAAGGGGCTATGAAAATGGAACGCTCCATAATTATGTTGATAATGATTGCGTAGTCTGTACTTAAAGTGTTGGGGACTTTTAGCTATAGATGCGCAGCTTATCATTTTTTCTGAATTGTTAGCTAAATATGTATGCCAAGTTGGGTTTTAGTCGCCTGTTGGAACTAAGCTCTTCTTTAGGTGACACAGCTAGGCGAAGGCGCGTCCTTCTACTTTACTTACTTCCCCGTCCATTCACAACCCATCCAAAAGGACTTATGGGCGGGAAAAGGTGGAGTACGCTTGGCAATAAGGCAGACAATTTCTTATTTTGTGTACTGTCCTAAAAAGCCATAAAATAGTCAGCATGCATACAATTACATGTACACTCACTCCAGTCATTTGTTATGATGTTTGAGAGTTGTAATATAATTTATCATTATGTACAAGAAAAGGTTATAATGCTAGCGAATATTAGCTAGTATCGATACTATGATTATCATTATGAGCTTGACATGTACTCGATTTAACATTCACAAAGTTACTCGCAGTTATCAGTAATGTTGTGATCGATGTTTGATTCTCATGCAATTATTTTTAATCGATATTTCATTTTTTTATAAAGACATTATTGAAAGATCGAAACACATAATTATACTTCATTGAGGTCTCGTTGTTATGTGTTATTTATCTTGAGATTATAATTTGTCTGCTATATGAGCGATATCGCTCGCGAATATTTATGATATGATTTTGTTGGATGCTATAGCTATCATAATACGCTTTGATAATCGATATAACATTCATATCACTCGCGATTAATATCAGCGGTGATCGATACCAAGGTACCCATGCAAACATTCATAATCGATATTTAATTTCTCATACATACAGATGCTGGATCGATCGAGAAAAAAAACGGTCGATATTTTAATCACCGCAGTCACACATTTAAAGATTCGAATCGTATCAAGCTCGAACGAGATTCAGCACGTAATACAATACAAAACACAACCAAACACAATACACATGATTAAAACAAAAATCAAGGGATGGAGATCTCCCGTTAGAGAAAGGGCGAGCTACCATGATGCAGTCATTCGAGCACACGGTTTACCTATCTCCTAAATCAATCGAAGGGTTTTATCGGTGTTGATCAAGTAGTAAATGATTCTATATGGGCCTATCTATGTAAATCTAGAAGATGCTGTTATCGTGTAAATCAAGAAGACAATTATACACGTCTTTAGGTTTAATCAAAAAACCGCCATGCGATGCACACAGCCTCGCCAACGTGAGAAGGCAAACCCACCCTTGCACGGAACGTATTGTTGCAGGTATCGTATGATCATTACTTATTATCGGTAAATGTAAGCTTATCCAGATCAACGGAACCCACAGGGGTTGCTTACACGTAACTTACACCTCGTCGAGAGGCGTGTAAGTCACCGAAACACTCAGTGCTGATTAGTCTGAATGGACTTATACTGATACATTTGATCGGGTAGAATATAAGTGTGCAACGGGGCACCAAATGTAGGTCTACAATGTCTCCCGGAATGCATAGCTCTGCATCCCGAGGTGATATACATCGTAAGTGGTGATAGGACTAACTTGTTCTCGAGAGCGGGCTGTCGACACCCGAGTCTCGGGGAAGCCGCGGCTGCAGCATCCGAGAGGGGTAGGGTGAGACTTGTCCGCTCGCGGGGAAGAAAGATCTGAAGTGTTTGACCGAGCAAATTTTGATTAAAATCAGCGGCGAAGCTATAACTATGTTTTAGGGGTTGAAAGGACAGGACAATGAGGGCATTGCATCCCCATGAGATGTAATCTCTGTTTTTAAAAATGTATACATTAACTGCTTATCAAAATTAATTTCACGATTCTGTGGCCAGTTAAAACAAAATTAATGTAAGTCATCGATCGTTCCAAACAAAACAATGACTTTCAAATTAAGCAACGTCGATCATTAAATATCAAATATAATTAATTATAAAGGTACATTCTGGAAATTAGTTCATTTCATCGCATATTTTGTGGACGATATGATCCCCACCCCTTGCAACTTCTTGATCAGGCGAAAAATAACATGCAGAAGCGTGGTCGGATTGATTCGGAGGGGGGTGGGGGAGGGGGGGGGGGGGGGGTGCACACGCATTATTGGGGGCACACTCTATGTTTTTCCATATTTCGTAAAGGATTTCCCCTTATAGTTTCTATTGTTTCTATCAAATTATAGTGGGGCACGTTCCGCCACGCCGCCCCTCCCCCGGCGCGACGCGACTGGGAGGAGGAAAACAAGAAAGATAGATATATATGGGATGAGAGAAGAGAAGAACAACAAAATGTGCATCTCATCGAGGCCTCACACCAAACTTAATTTAGTGTTGTTTATCAGTGCCTACAATTTACAGGGTGCAGGCTTATCAAATTAAAAAGTGTTATGGGAGATATGGGGTACGCTAGTATTCTTAGGGGGTGTTAACGTTTGTACATCCATCACTATATATGAGACAGTATGCATGTACGAAAGAGGGGGAGGGGCAAACTATGCGCGTACCAACTTCGTATCCCTCGATGAGGGCGTGGCTTGTTTAAAGGGGTGTGGTTTAAAGGCAATGGGTTAAACCAAAAACTATAGAATTAGGTTAAACAAGTTTATTTATTTACTGCACATTCAAATTGTTTAGCGTTTGTATATCGTGTCAATTTGTCTTACATGTTTTAATGACATCATTACATAAGCGTTGTAATCATATTCATGAGAAAACTGAAGGCTGGTTGAAATGATGAATGCAATTTTGTGAACCACGCACCCGTGTTTCTATTTACATAATGCATATTGGAATCAGGAATACTAGAATCGAAATTAAGGCTTTATTACGGGATATACGGATAGAAACATAATCAAAGTTATGAAGGGAATGGGAACAAGAGATAGATGTAGTTTATAATAGTGCTTGATTCTGTAGAAGGCTGTTAATGTGTCCCCATCTTAGCCGAGGGAAAGGAAATGTTTTTCTACCGTGCTGCCGTGTCTTTTCATAGTTGACAGGTGCAATATTATTAGAGTCGAATACAGTTACACAAAATGTTTTCATGTTATTATGTTCAACGAGAGAAGAGTAATATAGATACATATGTTATGGGCGGAAATACGTCATGCCTTCATTTTGAACAGAGGCCCTCATCCTTGAAGCGGGAAACCACATTTTCTTCCGGGTGAGCCGTGTCTTTTGATACGGGGCAGGTGGTTTCTCCGAGAGAGAAGGAAGACGCCGGCGTAATTCACCGGCGTGCTTATCGATCGCACACGGGAGCGCGCCGGGGCGACGTTCCGGCCGCTCTCCGCGTCTCATCTTCCGCTTCTCTCCGTTATCAAGTCGATCGCTTCTTCTTTTAAAATTGCGTCGCCCTACCCCTCCCCTATTACCTTAACTCGCTCTCTATTGATAATGCTCCACGATTTAAAACATGAGAAAATCAGAGAAAGAAGGTCAATTTCTCTCTTCCGCTTTATACAGTATGACTGTTCTGTGTTTTATTCTGGTAACTTCTGCATTATCCTTAGTTCTCTTCTTCCTCCCCCCTCCTCCTCCTCCTCCTCCTCCTCTTCCTTCTCCTCCTCCTCCTCCTCCTCCTCCTCCTCCTCCTCCTCCTCGACCTCCTCATTATAATCATCTTTCTCCCCCACCTTGTACGATTGTACTCCTATAGTTCCACATTCTCTCCTTCTGTTCTAGGTCTTTGGTTTTCTCGATCAGAACCTCCGTCGCTCCCCATTCAAGTTGAACTACTGAACTCTGTGAGATAACATGTATGTTATTTGTCATGTTTGTTTGATATAAGTGCTAGTCCTGAATAGTGGTTACCACTTTCGCATCTAACATGTCTAATGCATGTGCCTGAACCAGATTTGTTCTTTCAGCTACCCCACCCCATTCAGTTTGGCGGCTATGCTTTCCCTCTTCCTCTTAAGTGTCGAACCCACATCATCCTCTCTCTTCCACACCCACTCTCTCTCTTTCCATCTCTCACATTGCCGTTCTCCTCTTTGTCTTCATCAATTCTATTCCTTTTTTGATAATAATGATGATCATTATTATAATTCTGCATTATGGTGGAGGTGGTGGAGGTGTTAATGATGAGTATCACCGCAACCACCAGCACCACTACCACCACCACCACCACCCCACCACCACCGCCACCACCACCACCACCACCACCACCACCACCACCACCACCACCACCACCACCACCACCACCACCACCACCACCCCACCACAACCATAATGCATCATCATTATCATCATCATCATCACACGCCACACACAGTAATACAAAGGCAGCATAGCCGCGATCCATACGCAAATAGACTTAACCAGCATACTCATCATCATCATGATCATCATCTCCCCAGTCCCTTAAAGGAGTAGTTTAGTTTTGGTAGAGAGGGCGCTGCACATCACAATTTTTTTGTGAGGTAATGAAAAACTGAGTGTCGAATTTGAGAGAACATGCCATTTTAATGGCAGAATAAACTTTATTTGGTCAAAATCGGTCCAGAAACGGCTGAAATATCAATAAATATATCTGATCTTATAATTATTTGGGCCCCAAATAATTAGAGGATTTTTTCAAAAATAAAAAAAATGCTTACACTTTTTCAAAAACTTTCAAAAGCGTTTTTTAAATATTTGTTGATGATCTCTCTATTTAATCATTATTTCAATAAAACATCACATGCATACATTTGTATAAAAATTGGTTGAAACCAATGCCTTTTTAGAGAGCGCCCTCTTGTGTTTAAATGTCTCTTGTTGAATGATAACAGGCTTTTTACTTAGTCATTTGTAATTTTGTGTACCTTTCGAGCATGGTGGAGTTATAACTATTAGTTTATAATGTTACTGTCCAGGTTTGGTTACTAAAGTTCAGCCTTACCAAAACTGTACTACCCCTTTAACTCTTAACCCACTTACTATCACGTGTATATCATTGTGTGTTATGACTCGTTGGCCTACTCATTTAGGGAAAGATGGGTGGGATGTAGTTCCCGTGCGTCGATATGCCGACAGCTAGGTCTGGTCTTCGCATCCACGGAAGCGCTCCCTCGCTCGCCGTGAATTTATTTTCCAATCCATCGCGTCACGCTTCGATGCTCTATACTCTTACTTCATACATGATCCTGTATAATAATATAAACAAGAGAAGATGAGCGAGGCATGGTTGAATAATATTACCACCTGTCCATTTAAAAAGTGATACGACATACAATTAGAATGAACATAACACTGGATGATAAATACAAATATTATTCCTTTCGTTTGTAAATAATATATTAAACAGTTAAAAGAAAACAACATAGTAAATTATTTATGCTATTTATATGGGAAGACAATAATATATTGATTAATTATGTGAAATTGAGTGTGAATTATGAAACACGACCACACCCAGCAAAATTGCATGCTTTTCAGCTATCTTCTGATTAATCGTTTATATTAATTGAACCAATACCATACTTTTAAAAGTTTGTTTTCATATTCAGTATGATATAAGTTAATACATATTATACTCTTACATTGGCGTATTCTACATCATATGCCATATTATCTGGACTAAACCTGCATGCTAACGTAGCAAAGGTACTAACATAATATCAACTTTTGAACATTAATGCCAAAATGTATACCATAATTGAAAACGTGCGTCATAATGTCTTCGAAACATACTGAACACACTGAATAACGATTACCTCAGGTGATTAGGCTCCCGGGCTTGAGAACGACTATGATCACGAGGAGAAGAAGATAAAGTCAAATGAACTTTTCGTTTCACTGATAATTAATGATAATTATATTCATGATATCCTCGTAGCTCGTGACTTGACATTTACACAGTAATTGTAATTAACGACCCACTGACGCATGCAGCTTCGAATGGGTATTCTTCACCCCTCGCCTTGCATTGTATATCTGTATATGGGAACCGGGTGGGCCATGTACCATATCTATACAGGCAATGACAGTGGTTTTAGAATCTCGAAGTGAACGGGTTAATACAATGCATATTTATGTTCCAGTGCTTTACATTAGGCATCAGAGGGGGGGGGGGGGGGGGGGGGGGGGTGTGCCCCCTTGTGGGAGACTTAGACAAAAAAACAATAAACACACATTTTATTAGAGCAGGGGGTATGATGACCCCCTCACTACACCCCACCCCCAGTATTTCATGTGCTCTAGCCCCATGTCGATATCGCCATCGATTACTTAGAATAGAAAGTAAACTCGATTGAACTTTTCTTCTTTAGTTCCATGTATGCTATTTGTACGCTTATGCTCTCTGGTGCTACTTAACTTGACAGTAATTAACGATATACTGACGTAAGCTTGTACGATGTAATCCATGGTTTAATGTACGTACGACATTGGCTTACCAATAAGGGGGGGAGGGTAATTGCATGCACCCCCCCCCCCCCCCCCCCCAAAAAAAAAAATGCAAGAATGCACAGGCTAAGCCATGACTTACAAAGTACCTTCTTGACTAACGATTATATCCAACCTTCACCTTTTCTAAATTTCTTGTTCAAATTTCTTGACAATTTTACAATGTAGTTTGCAATATCCATTACTTATATAATCACCTTCCATGGAAAACAGGTATTTGCATCATAAACTCCGTTATCTTTAGACTATATTATATAATATTTTACAAAAGAAAACAAAACAGTAAATATAATCATGACAACGTTTTGACGGTTAACAAATGGGAAACAGGTATAGATAATTATCATTCAAAGGGAAGATGGCAGGGCTCAAGAAGTCTGCGGTCAGAGGTCTTTTGTATCCCAAGTTTGACATTGAAGTCAAGGAGTTCACACTTTTGACGGTCAATACCAGCAGCTTGATACAATGATGGAGTACCATGATAACTTGATATTGACACAAAATGACGTAAATAGGTATGGACGATGCAACTTGAGAAGACAAATTATTCTAACGAATACATTAATGGCTTACTTGTGGTTGTGTTGATAGTGGTGGTGATGGTGGTGGTAGTGGTTGTGGTGGTGGTGGTGGAGGTGGTGGTGGTGGTGGTGGTGTGGTGGCGGTGGTGATCGTGGTGGCGGCGGTAGGTAGTCGTGGTGATAGTGGTGGTGGTGGTGTTGGTGGTGGTGGTGGTGGTCGTCGTCGTGGTTGTGGAGGTGGTCGTAAAAGATTACTCTTGCGCTACACTGATGGTGGTGGTGGTGGTGATGGTGGTGGTGGTGGTGGTTGTATGATTAAGAAAGAGAAGGAGAGAAACACATGAGAGAAGAGAGAAGGGGAGAGAGAGTAGTGATAATTGCTCTTGTCTTCCTTGGTTTTGTTTTTTCATGAAGCTTGCTGTCTGATCGTCTTATTCCAGACCTGGCATGCCTAACAGATGATAAAACCATGCACCCGTCGAGTCAATACCCAAGCAATTCATGTGAGCTGAAGTGATGCTGTTCGTCGCATCATAACACGGGGAAACTCAGGCTAACGATTCCACCACTTCTCTACCGGTCTACCATCAGGGATGGTTATGTCATCCACATTATCTTCTACATAATCATCCCCGCCATTTCGTATGTTTTTTTCCATAGATTACTTCAGCATCTCTCAAACACCAGCATTACCGCTATATATTTTCATCTTCATCCTTGTTCTATCTTTTCCATTTCACCACTCACACCGACAACCTGCGAAAACTGTCACCTTTCTTAACCGCTCTGGCAGGTTGATTTTCCATAGGCGCACGATGATGCGAATAGCATCCAGTATTTTTCCACAAACTTGTCACCACATGCCGAAGTGATGCTAAAGAAGGATTAATCTAAAACCATAATAAATGTAACGAAACATGCGTGCGTGCTTGATCAATATCAATGTTCTCACCCAAGTTCATGTTAAGTTCAACGCACAGCGCTTTTACAAAAACCTTTAAGGGTTACTTTATTTTTGTTTTGGAGTCATGATATTCATCTTGCTTTCACCCGCAGACATGCTAGCTGCTTCATCATTTCCTACATTGACATGTTTACCGAAGTATAATTATTATGTAGGTGCACCATAAATCATACTTATATCACGTAAAAAAACATAGGTGTACATGCTGATCAATTTGGTAATTCAGGTTCACATATAGGGCAGGCACATGATACATTATTGCATTTTCTAGCTCGTGTCATAATTGGCACATAGGGCAGGAGGGCAGCATGGGCAGAGAGTGGTTTTTCCACATTTTAATTCGTTGACTATACGACATGTACGATATATTGTAATTTTCATTGACTTATAACATGCGCAAGTTGACTTACCATGGCCCCGTTCCAGAAAGAGATACAATCGATTGTAAGTTACGAGTAATTGTATTAGTCGGATCATGTATTCGAAATGCGCAAATCTGATTGCTTGAAACGCGCAAAGTTGCTGACTTACAATCAATCGTAACTTACAATCGATTGTATTGCTTTCTGCAATAGGACCCTAGTCGCTGTATTGAATCGGTTAATACCACGATATAACACATTTACTATATCTAGTGCAAGCTACATAATACCCTCCGCACACAGAGCCGACTCGACTCGTTCCGACTGGATCCGACTGGTTTTCAGTCGGTTCACATCAGTATACGTTGCCTCAGGACTCCTGTGTTGCCGGTCAAGAGCCAATCGGAGATCATTCGAGGCCGATTCAACATGCTGAATCGGTTACGACTGAGCGAATCCGACTCTAGCCTGACTGAAAACCAGTCGGATCGGGTCGAGTCGGCTCTGTGTGCGGAGGACTTAAAGCCCTCTGCAGACAGAGCCGACTCGACCCGATTCGACTAGTTTTCATTCGGATCGGCTCAGTTTTCAGTGCCTCGCGACACATATTTTGCCAGTCGAGAGACAGTCGGATGTCAATTGGGGCCGATTCAACACGATGAATCGGATCCGACCGACCGGGCCCAACTCTAGCCTGATTGAAACCAGTCGGATCGGGTCGAGTCGGCTCTGTCTGCGCCGGGCTGTGAACTGCGCGTAATGCTTTCCCTCCCCTATCCTCTGGATGACGAGCGCTAGGCTAGAAGCCCTTGGAATGATCCGACCAGCTATAGAGATCGAACCCAGGACTTCGTGTGAATGAGACGGACTCTCTAACCACTAAAGCCCTCTGCAGACAGAGCCGACTCGACCCGATCCGACAGGTTTTCAGTCGGATCGGCGCAGTTTTCAGTGCCTCGCGACACACATTTTGCCAGTCGAGAGACAGTCGGATGCAAGTCGGGGCCTATTCAACACGATGAATCGGCTCCGTCCGACCGGGTCCGACTCTAGCCTGATTGAAACCAGTCGAATCGGGTCGAGTCGGCTCTGTCTGCAGAGGGCTTAAGCCACCATGCTTGGTTATTTTCGAAATAAAAAATAGATTTATTTCTTCGTAATAATAATATGTATGATTATGTTGTCAATCGATTACGAACAAGAAGATAGCATGTCCACATCTAAGTTAGATGGGTAATAAGGGCGTTGTTAAACCCCGTCAACATGTTTAAAGAGTTGAATGTTCCCCAAAGTCTGCATACATGTACAGTATAATGGTTCAACATTAACAGTTTGCCATTGTTCTCGAATGGTTCCAAATTAAAATGTTGACGTCTATGATTTTTTAAATATAATGTTCAAAGTTGTAACTTTCGATGAATGCTTGATTTATATATTTGTGCGAAATAAACTGTTATTTATGCATTGATACAAATCGTAGGTTTTTAAAACTAATTTGAAAAATAAACAAATCCTTCAAAAAAATTAAATAAATGATGGTTGTTTTGTTAGGTTTCCGTTGTATTAAATATATTCCTTTGTCATCGCACTTACCAACTGAAAAACTGCAGTTGATCATAAACCAGATATTATGTTTTTTGTTTGGCTAACATGCACCACAAGGGTATAAACTGGTTACTGCTATAAATATGTTGTTGTCTTAGTGCACTGTGGCGAGATGTCCTTGGTTTAACATCATACGGTTATGAGCATCATTTTCCTAGCAGCCTTATCGTTAGGAACCCCCGCTCTCGATGCTTCGTTCATTAAACCCCAAATTGCTCACAGGCATAATTTCCCTCCAGCTAAATAAAACAAAAAATGACTAATGCCCATCATTAGAAATTATAAAGTATTCATTAACGAGCGGAAAGACTTCATCAGCACTAAATTACCTAATTACTCGACGTCTGAATCGCTTTTGTTTGCATTTTTGGGAGAAAATTGAGAGGGTAGATGTTTACATCGTGGATGCAACGCAGTGATTGCGGATAACGTCATGGCGTAAATCGGAGGGTAAGGGGGTAACTACACCCCTCCCCGTACGAACGTGTCTCTCCCCCCATTACGGCCTCTTCTCTTCAGATGGGAACCATATAAACTATATGAAATTAATTGATATACAATAGCATATTATATACATAAAATGGGATTTAATTAAACCTCATAGTGTCAAATCATTATTACAAAGATCCACTGTACCAAGTCATGATGTCGGCGTAAAACAGAGGGACAAGGGGTATTAGACTACACCCCTCATCGTATGACCCCCCCCCCCCCCCCCCCGGCCCCCATTTACCGCTTCTTCTCTTCAAAATCCGATGGGAAAATATGAAATAAATAAGTATAATATCTTCATGAAACATGATTTTCATAACCGTCTGAGTCCGAAATTATTGCAAAGATGCACTGTATACCAAGTCCTTTATGCGAGTTTACATGAACAGAGATTGAATCCCCATTTATCTCAAAATTTGGATACAAACTGGTAAGAAGTAAACACGGTCAAGGACCTAAACGAATCATACATACATGTACATGCATATTCGGGTGCATTAATGGACACATTAATCCACTGAACTATGAGAGTAGTGACTAGAATCGACCACGGCACGCAGAGGGTTAAGTCATACCCCCCCCCCTTTCCCCTATCACATCTTTACCCCCACAAGGGGTACACCCCGATACCTGACATGCCTGACGGGATAAATGCCGGTGGTACTGTATACCATAATCCTGTTGTTTGACGACATAACGGGACGGTTAACTGCGGATAATGCACGCATTCAAACGCTAATGAGTGTGATAATGCTACAGTCATCTCGCAAAGTGCCCCGAGATTCCAGAGACGGGTAGAACATAAAGAGGGGGGGGGGGGGGGGGGGCAAGAAGGAAGACGGAAAAAACACCAATGTAAGACAATGAAAATTAACCTACAAATGGGCATCACAAACAATGAGTTGAAACAAAAACGAGAGATACAAGAGAGGAAAACAAGAAAGAAGATATGGAAACAAAAAAGGGAGAAATAGGAAAGAAAACCTTTTTAAAAAACCAGGAAAAGGAAAATCACCAACAATGAATTGAAACAAAAAATAGGGATTACAGATTATGGAAACAAGAAAGAGGATAGTTAAACAAAAATGGGAGAAATAGGAAAGAAAATCTAAAAAGGGAAGGAAATCACAAATAATGAATTTAAACACAAAGATGGAAAGAAAGTCGAATTTCCTTTTGAGATGAGGAGATGGCATTATACAGAGAGGTAAAAGATAAGGAGGACCGGCACGTTAACTTAACAATACAACTAACTGAAGAAAGGGATGGATAGAGGCTATACAAGTGTACAGACATTGTGACAAAACTAAGAAACTATGTGTATGTCGTGTGCGTGAAGGATTGAAGACTCTTAGTTTGTAATGATTATTGTATTTATTTAACAGCATAACAAAATAACTTTGAAAATCGACCGTCTGTAACCATTGTGTATTTGTTGGAAGATTGTATAATGTCTTTGATGGTTTGTTTGTCTTTGGTTGTCGATCAAGTTATATAAAATAGGTCAAACAATAGTTAACAAAACAATGCAATGCACCTGATAAACATGCTAAATGCTTTCTAAAAGGCAGAGATTGCTCGAATGCAAATGGAATCGATGTAAACCCGCTATAACCATGATAACCCACCAGAGGCCCCTTCGACGCTTCTCACATATATCATATTCACATCCATTTTCATAAATCACCGCGTGCTGCCCTTTCAACATCTTCTACGGAATGGATCGCTCTTCAGAGGGGCAGTGAAGGGCGCAGGGGGGGGGGGGGGGGTCTTGCACCCTCTATGTTTGAGTATCTGCATGCTAAGCATATTTAAGTGACCACACCTTTAAAAGGACCACCTGTCCATGTTGTCTACTTTTCTTTAATCCCCCGATACATGTTTTAACTCCACCTGCTGACAAAGACCACCTGTTCCATTTATTTCGGCTGCTATCTATCTATCTATCTATCTATCTATCTATCTATCTATCTATCTATCTATCTATCTATCTATCTATCTATCTATCTATCTTTCTATCTATCTATCTATCTATCTATCTATCTATCTATCTATCTATATATCTATTGTCTATCTATCTATCTATCTATCCATCTATCTATATATCTATACTATTTATCTATATATTTATATATATATCTATATATCTATCTCTATATAGCTATATTATGGTCGTAAAACAATTCTACATAAGTATTCATATCCATTACTCAATGTTAGATGTCTAACGTTATGTCTGCCTGCGTGGCCCGTTTCGCTTTCTATCATTATTTTAAATACAGCAATTTTAAAAGTAAATTATCTCACATCATTTTTCACAATTGCGTGTTCACTTATATTGTTCATATTCGGTTTAGGCACAGACTAAAGTCAAACTGGTAACGAATAAATAGATTCACGATTGCAAGTTATTTCACTGGGTTTGTGTAATAGACAAGGGCCCCGTTACAGAAAGAGACACAATCGATTGTAATTTACAATTAATTGTGAGTCGGATCATGTGTTCTAAATGGTTGAAACGCGCACATTTTCTGACTTACAAGTTGATTGTAACTTACAATCGATTTTTATTTCTTTCTGCAACGGGGCCAAGGTGTAAACGAATAATAAACGATAATAATACTTCACAATGGCAAGTAATTTGTTTGGTTCGTGCAACATACAAATTGTAATGAAAACATTAAAATGCTCGAAGTCACAGTTGCAGGTAATTGCATGAATTGTGCGCGGTTTTGTAGAAATAACATTACAAATGTTGTAATTCAAGTGCACTCCTCTCACCAAGAAGCTATTTGTCTCACGTCTGAGGGCCTATCCTGGCCGTCCTCCGTCCCGCGACTGCATCCGCCATCTACACCCCCTTCTGACGTCAATGTAACTGCATCTATGCAAATGAGTTGTTTGAGCGCGTCACTCCTCATCGCCATCGGAGTAATGGGGGCGGAGCCAGTGATGATTCCATCGGGAGGTGGGGGTTGCTGAGGCCGTGGCTTATCACCTAGCAACCTGAACCAATGTTGGTTCTTCTTTTTATTCCTTCAAATAAAAAAGAAAAACATTTACAATAGTTGCTTATTATTCCATTCGACCTGCACACAATGCAATTCAAAATTTAAAAAAAGAAGAAAATAATACCTGGACCAAATGATATGTATTTTAAATTCAATTCAATTCAATTTAACTTCATTAGTATCACATGCTTACAATTGAGTGGATTATAATGAATTACAAATAATAAGGTAACAATACAAAGGAAAATAAACATACAATACAAATTAAAATATCACAGTGAATGTTGCTCTTAACTCGCTGGAAAGCTGGAGTTTATATAATTACGGTAACTCAATACACATTGTAATCAATAAAGTAGGGTCAACAAAGTAATAGTTACTATATACATACACAATATTTCTGCATTACTTGTTTCTCCTTTTATCTCCGCATATGATGGATTGGGAGGGGGTGTGCAGCGCAGTGAGGGACAGTGTTACCAGTGATACCAACAGGTGGTAGATGACATTGCCCCCTCTACCCCCCCCCCCCCCCCGCTCTACGCCACATCGAAGTGCTTTGGTATTGATAGGTGAAGTAGGCGTACGGGACCTCAGCCATGGTGTCAGCCGAGATGGTACGAGGGGAATGCATCGATACAGGCAGGACAGGGAATGACAGTACGTGAAAGGGGGCAGAGAATAGAATGTGGAAATAATAAATTAGGGCATATATAAACAACATCGAATTTGGGTTGGAGAGGAAGAAAGATAATATAATAAATAAACCGTTATATTATGTTAGCTATACGTTCCAATTTTGTAATGATCGATTATTAAAAAGTATTGTTTTAACTCCAAATGACAGGGAAGGACAGAACGTGGCAGAGAGAGAAAGAAAAGAAGGTGGAAAGAATAAATTAGGGCATTTTAATGAAGAGCTTAATTCCAAAAAGGCGCTAAATCTAGACTACAACTTTGAAGAAAAAACAGGCTTCTTTGTCTAGCTTTATACACATACATGGAATATAAAAATGGAACGTTCCATATGTTGATTTTGATCGTGTAATTGTTCCTATAATGTGGCTGGCTAGATATAGCTACGTAGCTTATACTGATATCGTCAACTCAATTTGTATGGAAAGTGGATTTAGCGCTTTGTGGAACTAAGCTCTTCGAATAAACAAAATCGGAATGGGGTTGGACAGAGAGAAATAATAATTTAGATAACCCCATACCGTCCCCTCATTATTCATGTTAATATGGTGATTACTTGTTGTACGTCTTTCTGCATTTAATTCAAAGATTAATGCGTGATCAAAGAGCGTGGAAAGTAATTACTCACTTTATAAACATTTCTGAATCTGTAAGATGTGCATGTCGATACTTATGCATCTATTTGTATATTTTGTTTTACTTTAAATGGGCTCGGTTAAAGTATAGGAGGTTAGATTATTATTATTTAAAGATATAGTTGAGTATTGGTCAAACTGAATTTTAGTAACCAAAATATGCACTATTACATTACAAATTGATAGTTATAACTCCACCATGCTTGAAAGGTATACACAAATACAAACGACTATTAAAGTAAATAGCCCGCTTTCATTAAAAAAGAGCCGTTAAAACTCAAGAGGGCGCTCTCTAAAAACTAATTGGTTTCAACCATTTTCCATACAAAGTTGTGCATTAGATGTTTTGTTAAAATAATAATTAAATAAATATCATTGAACAACTATTTAAAAACCTCTTTTTAATTTTTTTGAAAGAAGCGTATAAGTATTTTATGTATTTTCTTAAGAGTCAAGATATCGTCTGGCTAGACGATTATAAATAACATATTTTGCAATCAAATTGTACAACTATGACAGCATTCTAAAGGGTATGATTCTCGTTTTACATGTTTTATTCAATGAACTTTCAAATGGAATTAAAACCAACCAAAACCCTTACAACTTTTTTTCGCGAAGTACCAATACTCAAGTGTACCTTTAAATGTTAATGCCAGGTAAAGGAACGTTTTGGGGAATTGTATGAATATAATATAAGTTTGTTTGAAAGCGTAACACGTTGCGCTTCTTAGGAGCCAGTGTCGTTTGTATTTATTTATTTTTTATATTTAAATAGCAACAACGAATCCAGATGAAATGAAATGTGCAAGAACTATTTCATAGTATTCTTATATGTTTGTATGATAATGTAAGTATATAAATACAACTTATACAAACAGATTTTGTTTCTATATGACTACGAGGTCATGGGGTTGCTTTGAATAGGCATGTTTGTTTATGTGTATGCGCATTTGTGTGATTGATAGTCAACTTTCAGTCTGCCCCAATGTCTATGTAAAGTACATTATATTATTCGTGATTTCTCAACAATTCATTGTCATAATTTGAGTTGATTCATATGTGTAAATGATACAATATTACAATTTCCTTAAAATAACGCAATTCGGGTCCCTGGGACACAAACAAAACAAAAACAACTGCCTCGGACAAGCTTCATTTTGAAGGGGCGCTGGCCCAGACACGATCATCCACCCCTCGCTTGCACAACTGAACCAATGGTCCCACGTTAATTCGGTCTCATGCAGGTTCAGCAATTACCCTTCCAAAAAAATTCGTTAGGCCTTGAAATAAAGCTTCTTTTTTAAATACATAAAACAACGTAGCATTGCCATCAAAACAAATCCTGCATAACTTGAAACAAGTATTGTTCATAATTGCAAAAGGTGCGTCCATTCAACTTGAAATACTCATAGTCATCGTTAATAATATCGCTAATGATATTCGTTTGTCTCGCAATGTATGGTCAACAAGGAATCTAAAGATCACGACGTTTCGTGCGCCGCTGCAACACTTCGTCATGTGATACAAATATGCTGTAAGCAAGGGTACTTATACCCTACGGCAGCGCAGTGCGCTTTTTTCCCGCTTTTTTTCTGCTTGAGCGAGTAAGCTCCTGATTGGCCAGTAAAGGACATGTTTACATACAGGTTGCATACCCGTTCACAATTCAATTATAATGTTATAGGGCGCATAGTCTGATCGCAATAATGCTATAAACATGTACTTATTTTAAACGGATTCGTTAATCAGACGTGTGGTGCCATCTCGCGAACAACTTGTGCACGGTGCGGAATAAATACTGCCTCAGTGTTATGCAATGCGCACAAACTAACATTATACAGTTAAGAATGATAATATAGGTTTTTCCCGCTCAATTTCGCGATTGTGTCAATCCAATTGATAGGAGCAAACGAATTCGCGCGATTTGCGATCGCCGTACCAAAGCATCATTCGAATTCGTACATAGTCGTTCAAAATCACGTACGAGCAAGTGAATTTGCACAAAGAGCATACCTTTTCATCAATGGTCATTCGAATTCGCGAAATGGCAGTTGACAGTTGGCTGCACATTCGCGAATTCGAGTGCCCATAAATGAACTTCTGTGTCTATTCACGAAAACTTATGTGTATGCATGAATTCGCCTGCACTTATTCGGAATTTGGAAGACCGATACCAACGATTACGCGGTAATGCGTGAATTTGAATGACCCTTAATGAATTCGATTGAAAAAAGTGTAAAATTGAGCGGGAAAACCTATATTTAAAGGAATAGTTGAGTTCTGGTAAACATGGTAAAGAGAGTACAGTTTTGGTCAAACTGAATTTTAGTAAGCAAAACCTCCACCATTACATTACAAACTTATAACTATAACTCCACCATGCTCAAAACATGCAACATGAATAAAACATTACAAATTACTAAGTAAAAAGCTTGTTATCATTCAAAAAGAGCCGTTAAACTCAAGAGAGCGCTCTCTAAACACTCATCGGTTTCAACCATTTTAAATAAAATATTGTGCATGTGATGTTTTGTTTTAGTGATTAGATAGAGAGATAATCAACAACTATATAAAAACTTATTTTGTACATTTTTGAAAAGAGGAAGCATTTAAACAAAAAATTAACGGCTGATTGAAAATTGTCTAATAATTGTGGGGCCCCACATTTATTACAAATGGTTATGTTTATGGATATTTCAGCCATTTCTGAACCGATTTTGATCAAATAAAGTTTATTCTGTCATTAAAAATGTATGCTCTTTCGAATTTGACACTCAGTTTTTCATTATCTCACAACAAAATAATTCTGTGTAGCGCCCTCTATACCAAAACTCAACTATCCCTTTAAGTGCCGGTTCTCAAACACACGCATGTTACTCGAAAAACGGCAACGTAGGTTAAGCATGTAAAGTAAAATATAGATAACTGTTTATGTATGCAAACGTGTAGACAGCCACCCTGGAATAATAATGATGATCGTGCAAGTGAAATAACTTCAGGAAAGGAAGATTTTAAAAAGGTCGGGAAACCTTCAATCCTAATTCCATTATACCAATTAAGGGCGCCCTGACTGGCTGGTAAATGCTATATATACATGCTACCATTACACTTAACCCTTTCAATGTGAGATGAGTTGTTATCGTATACTAAGTAATATTATATGCACGCCTATAAGCCCGTGTCACATATCACCGGATAGTGTTTACGGGCGCCCGCCCGACGAAGAGCACAATCTTCAATCCGTTCGTATGCGTTTCTTTGCCCGTTTTTTTTTTGTTCGGCGAACGCATTCCTTGTCAGGCGATGTCGGTTGTTTTATCCGGCGAAAAGTTTTGTGCATGACCACCGGATAATTTTTTTTCGCAAATTGTGTATCCGTCGGGCGTCCGTTTAAGCTATCAGGTGATATGTGACTGTACCTTTACAATCGGTACTGGAAGACTTCGTGTGTTTAGGTTTGCTCCCAGCGGAAATCATGTTACCCGCTCAAAGCACATTTTATAATATCTTTTTTCTTCTTTAAAGCTCTCTGTTTTCCACAGGACACATTCTTTTTCTTTTATCCTGTCGATGTTTTTCTAAGAATTTTCAATTGTTTTTTTTTTCTCTTCATTCTTCCTTCTGATTTCATTTTCTTTGTTTATGTATCTTAAGTTTTTATTTTCTCTGTCCCTCACTCTCCTTATTTTTCACTGGCTCTTTACCCTTTTCAATGTTTTATCGTATTTGTTATTCTGTATATTATGATTTCATGTTCTTGCTTCTCTGTCTGTAAACTGTCTTTCCCTTGTTCTTTCTTCTAATCTCATACAAGAAAGGAGAGAATATACTCCTTCCCGTTCTCATTGTGTTATCCTGCTCCTCGCTCTATTTCAGTTCTCTTACTCTTACTCTTCATATTCATATCTCTCTTAATCATGTTTTTTGTTTTCCTTTCACATTTTCTTCTATGTTTTCCTCCAGCCTGCGTATCTCCATTCTTACTCTCACCAATCTTCCTCTTCCTTTATATCAAACCTCATTCTACCTTTCTGTCTTTATTGTACATTATACAGTATATATTATATATTTTGCAATATTTTTCTATTTTTGATAGTTCCTTCTTGTCATTCCCTCTTGTATTTCTGCTTCAGAACCATCATCCCGATGCCATCGCTAGACCCTGGCATGGTAATACTATTAGTAATCAGCAAGCGTGTATCAGCGAGCGTGCGTGTGTTTAGCTAGCAGCAGCAGCAGCTCACCCCGCGGGCCCGGCGGGCCGGGGCCGGGGTCTGATGCATGCATGCAGCTAGCTAGCTAGCAGCCGCATCTGGCATGCTGGCGCTCGAGTCTCATTCCCTAAATAAACACAATCCGATGCTACCGGGGGATTAGGGCTACGGCGCAATCTGATCTTGTTACGAAAGACATATTGGATTTTCTCTGCGAGTAATAATAAAAAGGGTATAGAGAAGGAGGTAGACGGGGTATACGATGACATACCAAATAAAGGGGGATGATGTTTAAAGATAGGGGAAGGAGGAGAAACGAATTTAACCCTTTTTTTAACTCTATTTTGCAATTTTCAATTTCCATACAGGACGTACCCAGGGTCCTATAGGTTGTGGTTAAATGAAAGTGAATAAATGGATAATAGATAAACGCTCAACACAGAAGGAGGTAGGAGGGGTGTATAATAAAGTAGAAGGAAAAGGGGATATTAAAGGACGAGGCACGGAATGACATAATAGGTGACGACAAAAGGGTATAAAGGATAAATGCAGAGCATGAAGAACTTTTACGGGATGACATGAATAACTAACGCGTTGGCAGAAGGAGGAGGTAAGATTGACTATCAGGATGAGAAGAGGAGGGGTAAAGTAGGAAGATAATGAAGAGAAATAAGGGGGTAAAGCATTTTCAAAGAGGGAAGAAGAAAATAAAGCTAAAGACAATAATATACAAAAGAGATTGAACATGATAGTGGTATAGAAGCAAAGATATATAGGTATATCAACTTTAAACAGGGATAGAACGAGAGGCGATGTAAAGAGGAAAAAAGGAGAAGAAAATGTCTTAAATCGAAGATAGGTTTAGAAAAAAATAAGATAAGATGGTGATAAGGTATGAAGCAATACGGGATGAAGGGGAGTATCAGAAATGTAAAGAAGAGGACAGTTATTATTAAAAGAAGAAGTAAGCATGGACGCTATCTGGGTTGAGTGCTGGTTAGTGGATAACACACCTTGGAGCGCTAAATGGATTTTATGTCGGTGTTTCGGGGCTGGAATTACACGTTATTTGAGCACTGTGCTGAATTGAAATTCTGTAACAGATACCCACCCATCTCCCGTTATATTGAGGCTTCAATAAAATAGGTATAGTGCCGCTATGCATGTAAGAAGTAATGCCATACCCTAACCGTTTCACAAAACAAACATTGGGCCCATGTGGGCAATATTATGCGGCTAGCGACAAATTTCCTTTTTGACGTGAGGGAAGATTTGTTTCCTTTTATATTTTGTTGTAATTTCTAATAAATATGGATAATCGCGGTGTTTTTTCAGCCGCTTACAATGTTTGCCCCTTGGCGAGGTAGCTAGGGCTGAGTAAAAGGAGAATGAAACAGATATGTTTTAACCCTCTAAACACATAGGCATAGCTAATAACCCACTATGACAGGGTGTGAAATCTGAACAAACCAACATCATAACAATACTGTCTAGCTATTGCGTCATCATTCTAGAAATAGTAGAACATGTATGGCGAGGCGCATTACAGTTTTGATATACTACATCATATTGCTGCCATAGCTGTAGCCGAGATGCCTTGCAGACGAATCAAGCATGTCATTTCCAGGAATACATTCCTGCCAGGTACCCATTTACTACAACTGGGCCCTGTTGCAGAAAGATATGTACAATCGATTGTAAAGTTGAGAGGTTGAGAGCAGGAAATTGAGATTAAGTTTCTTGCTGCAGGGACACATGTGCTGTGGTTGAGCTCGAACCCACGACCCTCGTACTGAAAATCCAATATACGCGGCCGCGACACCCCACACAAACTAAGTTGTATAACCCTCCATATCCACATCCCGCACAACACTATAACCCGAATCTTACTGTTCACTGTACAACACACAAGCAAATTCAGCTCTGGCGACAATTGTTTTTATTGCATTGTACTGCTTAAAGGGTTCTAGTAACTTTGTTTACAAGTGCAAAAAGTGATGAATGGTTGATAAAATATAGTTTGTTGTGATATGATTATGTCTACTAAGTAGTGTGTGAACATGCCACGTTAATTGGACGTAATATGGCCGAGAAAATGAGCGAAAATGAAAAGTCATACTCGCTAACTCATTGTACTTAAATATAGGTTTTCTCGGCCAATTTCGTAAGCTTCTCATTCGATTTGATAAGCGTGTCATTAAATTTCGCGTAATTGAGCTGAAGGCTTGCAATTGTGGTTCAAAATTGCATTTTGTTCATACGATTTAGCTCTTCGGTCAAGTAATTTACCACTTTTAGCATTCAATTTAAAAAACACGCTTTTTTGCATTCAATTTCGCCAAAGGATTTCACGAAAGGCGGTATTACGTAATCACAAATTTTCTCGCTTTAAATTGAATGACAATTTTACGAAATAGAAACACGTTTTAAATCGAATGCAAACAAAATGTTTTCGAATGATCGTTATATGAATTCGAAATGCTAAAAAAACGAATTTGAACTGCAAAATACAGCTGCTGTGGTGACAAAATCGGCGAAATTGAATGCACACAAAAGGAATTCGTGTGGCCAATTTACGAAATTGACCGAGAATCCTATACTTTGTACACGTTTGTAACTATCCCCGTAGATAATTGTAAATCTGAACAAGAAACCAAGTATTTTTTGATGATGTTGACAATGTTACGAGATCCCTTTAATGTCCTTATATTATGATGCAATATTTAAAATGAGGTAGGATTCCTCCCAGTAGCAGACGTCATTGCACGTAATGTCCAATAATTGGAACTAGTATCTGTCTGAGATATGAACGTATTATAAATGATCGTGTTACTATCATTATAGTGATAGTGTCTCATACGATTCATAATCTTCTATAAGCGCACACCCACAGAAACACACACACACACATACACACACACACACACACACACACACACACACTTTTTTTTTTTTTAAATGATTTTTTATTTCTCCAAATTATTAACATAACATTTACAATTGAATAACATTTTTGAAAATACAAGTTTACATCTCAAGTGTACAAATCAAGTGTAATTCACAAAAATTAAACACAATGGAGATTTAACAAAAAATAAAAGAAGTAAGACACGCTACTTCTCTCATCCCCCCTTCCCCACCCCTACACACTCACCCTCCCCCCCCCCCCCCCCCCCCACCCTACCCCGGAAATCTGCTCACATCCTTTAAAAAAAAAAAAATAATAATAATAATAATGCTTACAAAATACATATTTAAATCAATACTTTTAAAATACTTTTTTTAATTTTTTTTTTTACAAGCTCACGGGGGAAACATCACATATGAAGAGTTCATTCTTTCAATCTTATTCTAATTTTACCGTTTCCCATTTTTGTAAATGTAGTCCTAATTTTCCCATTTTAATTGCTATTCCCTTTTCCTGGGCCTTATAATCCAATAACAGTTTCTGTATTTTATCAACATTAGGTAGAACACCCTCTTTTCTAAATACAAATAAAATATATTTTACCATAAAAATGATGGTATTGCAACATTTTATTCTATTTGAATTACCTGACAATCCAACAAATATATCCCGCCAATTTAAGTCCTTTATTTCATCTAACAAAAAACGTTGTATCAAAGCTTGCCATGTCAATTTTACATTTAAACAAAATGAAAATAAATGCGAATATGTTTCCCTTTCCCGTTTACAGTACGAACACAAGTTGTCTTCAACAAATCCAAATCTAAATAAATTATCTTTAGTGTAAATTGCCCCATGGAGTAACTTAAATTGAAACTCTCTCTGTTTCCCAATTATTAATGTTATTCTTGGTCTAAAAAAACATTCATACATTTCTTTATCTATAAAATTAAAATCATTTTGTCCATCTCTTATCTGTAAATCATATGTATTTTGCAATTCTCTAATAAAATAATCATATATTTTTCTTGATGGTACATCCTTAAAACTTAATTTTTTATCCAAAAGATATAAATTAATATTATAATTTATTAAGTCTACCTCACAAAATTGTATCAAACCTAAATCAATTTTCCAATCCCTTGGAATCGCATGATATATATCAATTATTGTGAGTAAGTTGTCACCTCTCATACCAAGGTTCAAAAAGTATGCAACGGGTTTAACATGTCCATTATCCATAACATGGTTCAACATAACAATCCCTCGTTCAAATAATTCTTTATCAAATACCATCTTATTTTTTTTTATACATATATTCCTATTATTAAAAATAATTGGATTCATACAACCATTAAAATGCCTTAAATTATCAATCTCTTTCCAAGCTTTCAACATTTCCAAATAATAAGGTGGAATCTTGAACCTAAACTTCATCTTTTGCATTTCATAATCACATAAGAAAATTAGCCTTCCTCCTACTGAACTTAAGCAATAATCAAAAAATAACTTCCATCCCAAATTTCTTTCTCCATATAATAATCGTTTCACCCACATTATCCGCTGCGTTCTAACAAATATTTCAAAATTAATCATTTTTACTCCACCATAATTATAATTTTGATACATAATTTTTCTTTTTATACGATCCTTCCCTCCCCATATAAAATCAAACGATATTTTCTCCACTTCTATATAAACCCATAGGGGAACAAGAAGGAGAGATGAAACATAATTCAACTTTGTTAATGCATACGTTTTCAATAAATGTATTTTACCCATAATAGTCAAATCTCGTTGTTTCCACCAACCTAGAAGCTTTTTAATTTTACTTAATATTTCTTTGTAATTTAAATCATCTTTTAATCTAAAATCGACCGAGAAATTAACACCTAACATTTTTACTTCCTTAACAAATTGTCCAAATAAAGGCCCATCTGGTTTCCCATTTTCCTCACCCATATACATAAAATGTGTCTTTTCCTTATTAACTTTCAAACCACTTACTTTTTCAAATTCTTCAAATATATATTGCAACCTTCTTATGGAGTCTAAATCTTTCAAAAAAATCGTCATATCATCTGCATACAATACTTGTCTTATTTCATGCTCCCCAAAATGTATCCCTTTAATTATTTTGTCCCTCCTTACTTCATTTGCCAATAATTCTATTGCAACCAAAAACAAATAGGGCGACAATGGATCACCTTGTCTGACCCCCCTTTCTATATCAAAATAACCAGTGGAATAACCCCCATTCATAATACAACTACTTATATCATTATATAATATCTTCACCCAAGAACAAAACGAATCACCAAAACCAAACAATTTTAGCACTTTCAATAAATATTGATGGGATACAGAATCAAAAGCTTTTTCGAAATCTACCGCAATCAGAAACCCCTGTCCTTGCTCTAATGAATGTTTAGAATAAAATAATATATCTTCTATTAATCGAACCGCTTCCCCAATATTTCTGTCTTTTATATATCCCACCTGATCATAATGAATTATTTCATTTAAAACCTTTTTAATCCTAGTTGCTAAAACCTTCGATAATATTTTGTAGTCTACATTTAACAGTGTAATGGGTCTATAATTTTTAATATGCTTCGCATCTTTTCCCTCTTTTTCTATCAATGTTATAGTCCCTTGTTTTTGAGATACCGTCAATTCCCCCCTTACAAATGTTTCATTCAATACTTCTACCAACAAATCCCCTAATAAGGGCCAAAATGTATCATAAAATTCCACCGTGAACCCATCATTTCCAGGGGATTTATTCCATTTCATTTCTTTCAAAACCTTAAAACACTCATCTTTCGTCATTTTACCTTCACATAATTCTTTATTCTGTTCACTTAACTTTAAAATATCATCAAAAAATAAACCATTATTTTGACCACTATCATTCCTCAAAGAATATAATTTTTCATAAAATGTCTTTATCTCTTTTAAAATGTCATTTTTATCCCTAGTAATTTCTCCATTTTCCTTATAAATTTCTCTAATGACACTTTTCCTCTTATTTACTTTCAACAATTGTTCAAAATACTGAGTATTATTCTCCCCTTCTTCAAACCAAGCTGCTCTAGAACGAACTTTAATGCCCTGTCGAGAAAAATCATACAATTTATTCAACTTATCTTTTTTCAAAAAAAACACACACACACACACACACACACACACACTCACGCACACAACACATACACACACACACATACATATACACATGATGGTTCTCTGTAGTACAGTGCAGTACAGTAGGGTTAGGTTTCCCAGCCGATTTTCTGGTTTCCCGACGTTATTCACTCTTTTTTTGTCGCCAGTTTTCCTAGCGCACTTTTCTCCCACATTTTGTTTTTTCAATTTCAATGCCCAAAATCGGCATGTGGCGTTTACGCGGATGCGGCGATTGCGCCGGTATTTACGGTATTGAAATAAAGGTATGTGAAAGAATGCCAATGTATTTTATTGTTATCATTATTTTGTTGTGAGTATTAAAGGACATTACAGGTAGCGGTTTATTCTCAACGTTATTCTTTATCATGATTGTGGCCATTTTTGTGCGCACATTGCACACCGTATAATGCTTTCCGGCCTACATAATTATATCACGCGCCAGTATGTGTATTCACTGTAAGCGTATTGATTTACAACTTTTTTAGTTCTTTATTTTGAAGAAGAAAAAATGTTCGCAACAACATTACTTTCCAATAATAGGCTAATGGTTTTGAGATCAGTTTATGTCCGAATGAACAATTTCGGCAAGTACTTAACATTAGCTTAAATATTCCTCTACTCTACTATACATTAATTTTCTCCAATAATAATGGCTTTGAGGCCATTTTCTATCCGGAATGAAATTGTTCTACAAGTACTCAACACGGGCATACAATTTTGCCTAACCCTGCCGGCCCCGCCTGGCGCCGTGGTGTGGCCTCTATGCTTATCTAGCCGCAAGAAATGAACACAGACATGTATTTTTTTGTGGAAGCCTCGAGGATATGTAGTATAGATCGAAATTATGAGCGGAGAAAATATGGGGAATTACCAAAACATGGACAGAAGATACTATAGAAGGAGCAATGGGTCCCGTGACATTGAAACAAAAACGGAAAAAGAGAAAGAAAATGGTCATCAATTTTGAATGTAAAGTGGGTATTGGCGCACATATGTGTCGGAGTATGTTGTGTGTGTATGTTTGTAATCGTGAGTCAGTATGTGTGTGTTTAATATGCATCAGTGTTATTTCAGGCCTATTGGTCTATGTAGCGTTGATGATTTGGTAAATGACGATGGTAATAAGCCTCGGCTAGTAGATACAGATTACGATGATGTTGACATAAATTTTAAGTATAGTTGAGTTTTGGTATTAAAAGAGAGAACAGTTTTGGTCAAACTGAATTTTAGAAACCAAACCCTGCACCATTACATTACAAACTAATAGTTAGAACTTCACCATGCTAGAAAGTAACTTACAAATGACTAAGTAAAAAGCCTGTTATCATTAAAAAGGAGCCGTTAAAACTCAAGAGGGCGCTCTCTAAAAATAATCGGTTTCAACCATTTTAAATAAAATATTGGGCATGTGATGTTTTGTTGAAATAGTGATTAGATAGAGAGATAATCAACAACTATTTAAAACCTCTTTTGTACATTTTTGAAAAGAGGAAAAATTTAAAAACATTTTTAACTGCTGGTTCAATATTATCGAATAATTGTGTGGCCTCACAATTATTACAAATGGTTATGTTTATGGATATCTTCGCCATTTCTGAACCGATTTTGATCAAATAAAGTTTATTCTGGCATTAAAATTGTATGCTCTTTCGAATTTGACACTCAATTTGTCATTATCTCACAAACAAATTATTTTGTGTAGCGCCCTCTATACCAAAATTCAACTATCCCTTTAAAGGGACTTAGTAACATTGTCCAAATCCATAAAAATCCAATTGGAATTATAGCTGTTCCCTCATACCTTGTTGTATTCGTATTAACGAAAAAAACATGGGACAGGTTTCGGTTTTTCAAATTTCACTTTCGTTAAAAAGATATTTACGATTGAAATGTTCAGATGTTAAATTATCCAACGGATCGCGAGAACCGTGTACAAAGTGAGTGCAACGAGTTAGTGAACATCACTTTGCATGTTTGCTCATTACTCGGCCATATAACGTCCATTTGACTTGAAACTTTCACCCAATACCTTGTGGACATATCAGATAACAACAATATACATAGTGAGTCAGAAAAAAATGTCCCATCTTTTAAAAGTTGTCTTGTTTGAAGTATGAACATTTAATCATGGGTTTTATGATATGTCTTGGTAGGGCTATCCTCCACGCATATTTCGGTACCCTTCTCATTTGAATCTCTGCACGCATGACTGAACACGAGACAATCTTTACAAGATATTTACGATTGAAATGTTCAGATGTTAAATTATCCAACGGATCGCGAGAACCGTGTACAAAGTGAGTGCAACGAGTTAGTGAACATCACTTTGCATGTTTGCTCATTACTCGGCCATATAACGTCCATTTGACTTGAAACTTTCACCCAATACCTTGTGGACATATCAGATAACAACAATATACATAGTGAGTCAGAAAAAAATGTCCCATCTTTTAAAAGTTGTCTTGTTTGAAGTATGAACATTTAATCATGGGTTTTATGATATGTCTTGGTAGGGCTATCCTCCACGCATATTTCGGTACCCTTCTCATTTGAATCTCTGCACGCATGACTGAACACGAGACAATCTTTACAAGACTGCAAAAACTCACTTGCGCCAAGTGGATGGATGAGGAATAAACAGTGTTTTGAACAAAGACAGTCAGACAGACAGAAATACACCAACACACACCCACACACACACGCACAGTAACAATTGTTTCATAATGCAGTGTTGACATTTCCCCTTTTCTGATTAAGCATTGATTTTTAACAAGATCGCTGAATGTTTAAGTGGCAATTCCCTGACAATCTTTCCCCTAACACATTCACCACCACCACCACCATCATCAAGTGCACATAAATCCAATTTGCTATCTCAATACGTAGGTACAATAACAATCAAAATGTATCTCATTTATGTATTTTGTTGGTTTACAATGGCAATTTACAATGGATATCTGTGACCCTGTTGTAATTGCACCAAAGGGCTTGCCTGATTTGGCAGCAGTTAATTATGTTGAGCCCTGTTTGAGTAGGACAAGTACTGGAATTATGGTTCGTCCTCAGTTAACCCCACAACAGAGATAACTTTTGGTCACCGAATATGCAAGAACTCAGAGTGCAACATAAGTTTGGCAAGGGTTATGCCACCGTTATCCCAATGTTCGGTGTCCCGGCAGTAAAAGTTTTAAATTCTTTCACAATTATTCCTCACCCAGCCACTTGGCGCAAGTGTGATTTCGCAGTCTTGTAAAGATTGTCTGATGTTCAGTCATGCGTGCAGAGATTTAAATGAAAAGGGTACCAAAATATGCTGGGAGGATAACTCTACCAAGACATATCATAAAACCCATGATTAAATGTTCATACTTCAAACAAGACAACTTTTAAAAGATGGGACATTTTTTCTTACTCACTCTGTACATTGTACCAACCATTTATCACTTTTTGCACATGTCAACAAAGTTACTAGATCCCTTTAATGATGCAAAATACTGCTGAAACTGCTTATCTACTATGATAAAGCATGAGTATTATAAATGAGAGGCAATTAATAAAGGGTCTACATTTTTGTTCCAGGCATAATCTTCTACAGAGGCAAAATAACCCACCGCTGGTACATTGAAGGGAGAAATAATAACATAACATAAAATATTATATACACACATATTTATATTTAATCATAATAAAGTATCCATTTTATCTTGAGTAGATATGAAACGAATCAATCATGACTTTTAAAAGCTTTGTTCCAAAAGGCGCTAAATCAACGTTCCATAACAATGGAGTGGACGATATCAGTATGATGGGGGTACCAAACTTCGCGCAGTTAACTTTTAACACATCATTTCGACAAGAAATATACTGATTTGTATAATGATTCTAATACCAGTTTATTCAGAATATTGTGTAGTATAATAAACATGTTTTGGTTTTAAGATCACTCAATTTAAATTACTTATTTCGGCCTGTTTTTTAAACCCTTCCATTTTTATTGACACAAAAAAGGGGACCAAACTTCGTGCAGCAGTTATCCCATTCATTTGTACGCGCATTTAAAAGCCCATTGTAGCTGTTTTCACTGTCACAAGCTGGCAAGTTAACTGCGCGAATTTAACTGCGCGAAGTTTTGTGCCGCGCGAAGTTTGGTACCCCCACCATACATTAATAAGCTACGTATATATTTATATCTAGAAATCTAAGTTTTAGGACCAATTACACAATCAAAATCATTATGGAACGTGGATCGAGCGCCTTTCTTCATTTAGATTCTGCCATTGAAGAGATACAATAATACATATGGGAATGATTATGCAATCACTTTATTCTAGCATTTGAAGGATCTTCAATTTCACTTCGGACATTATTTCGTGATAAAATACTTAGGTCAAAGAAAAACAATCGTACTGTTATTCATATATTTCCACAGGGTCCCATTTCCTAAACTTTAACTAAACCTCAACAATACGCTACAATCTATTCATTTGGATGGGTTATTACCAGATTACAGAATGCGGCACATGTCTTTAAAGTAGCCGCGGGTTGTCGTATTAAGAGGAATCGCTACGTATAGGACAGGCAGGCGCCATCGTAAACGCATGTTTACGCGGCTGGGTAGTTGCGCGCGTATCGCGTGCACGCGCAATTCCGCCTGTTGCCATGGTTGCTAAAGATAATATGTCGCAGCCCAGTGCGTATTATCGAACTATTATAGCTCGACACTCGATAAAGCAGTTACTTTAAATATATAATAATAGGTAATAGACGTTTTGCCATTTATTGCTAGGCCCATTATGATCTGCTTGTTTGTTCATTCATATTCCCGTTATCTCGTATTTCGCAATCTCCTTCAGTTAGCCTAATGCATAATCATACAGGAATAGCACTTGCCCTCTGGTCATATCGGCAGGATACACTTGACACGATAGAAGTCTTTCAAGATTTTACGGAGGATCGAAGGGGGATATCAGAGTAGAGTGAAGCAAAAATGACGCGAAAAGTGAAGTATGGGACTGAGACACTCAACGCGGTGTATGCAGCACGCACTCGGACGCAAAGATCATGTTCGTAGCCCTAAGCCAAAGCGAAAGGGTAACCTTTGACCTCGCCACTTGGCGCTGACGCCACGCGTAGACTCGCCTCTGGCAGTTTTTGTTAACTCCATAGACAGCGAATCGCTGGAAGTGGTTGTGTCCTTTACATTTGAGGCGAGAAGAATCATTTTCCAAAACTCGTTCGTTTCTTCTGCTTACCGTTATGATTGATAATTTATTTAGATGCAACCACGACGGTGATGTGCTCGGTTCAAATTAAAGTAGAAGATGTGGAGCAAGTACGAAATGTACAATGTGGTGAGTCTGGTATCTTTACGATGACTAAAGTATACAGTATGAGAAAGCCACCCATGATATAGACTGTATCCACTGGTTTATGCATCGATGGTTTGGTCGTGTAGGCGTTAGATTGTGAGGAGCTAATATTGACGCAAAGGGGAACAAGGAGTATTATTAACCTTAAACAGAAACACAGAAAGAAGAGTATACATAGTTATCCCCCACTCCCTCGCCCTGCCCTCCCCCTCCCCCCTCCTACCATCGTCATCAAGAAAAGTATCGAGTCCATCGAGAGGAACTCTGCCTCTTTTTGGATGGGAGAATCGGATTAATCGGATTAAACCCTTGACTACTACATGAATTGTCTCAATTTTCTGAACTCGATGGACGTGGTGTGACAAATTCAAAGTTCAAAGTTCAGTTTATTTACCATAATGTAGATAAAGTCATCAACAAGTACAAAACATATTCAAATTATACAAAGAAGTATTTACAAGACATAACGTATAAGCAGGACAGAGAGGGAGAAAGAAAATGTATATTATATAATCATGCATATGGAAGGTATAATCATCATGCCATCAAATCCATTCCAGAAACATGATACAAAAATAAGAAACTACTAGTAACATGTTTACAACCACCGCGTGTGTATCCGCTCTACACTTTCACACCGTTCGAGCCCTTACCGCGTTGTTTCAAATAATCATCACGATGTTCGTGATTTTGATGTAATCATGATAATATCAAAATACTCATCTTTTAAAATGTCATTGGGGATGACTAACCCCTTTCTTTACTCCGCTCCCCTCGTTCATTCAAAACCATAATCACGACATCTAAATTCTGCCATGGTTATGAAGAAGATCTTCATCTCGACCTTCACCATAAATCGTCTGTTTCCATTAAATTATACACTATCTCAGTGCTTCATCACCATGCCTACCATTTTTTTTTGTTTATCATCGACATCGAGAAAGCTTTTAAACTATTCTATATGTACAGGATGTAACGGTAAAAGTAGAACTTTATCTTTGATTTGCATTGGCACAGGGGTCAAATTTGTGTTCTTACCTATCCCAGATCGGTCTAGGAGAGTCCCCATCACGATATCCCCGTGTCGTTTTCTATGTAGAATTTGAAGGTTTATACTACCAGCTTTTTCGTTTAACTTTAGTTACCGTAAACCGGGGTGACTTTGGCACCCGGGGTGACTTTGGCCACTTTTTTAGAAGGATGTATTTTCATCAGGTCTCACTCTTCAGAACTAATTTTTTATTCTAAACATTATCCTATAGGACTACATTAGAAACAATAAGAAATTTGTTCTGAAAAGTGATGCTTGATGAAAATACATTCATCTCAAAAAGTGGCCAAAGTCACCCCGGGTGCCAAAGTCACCCCGGTTTACGGTATCCGATATATCTCTCGTCGTCTGCATAATTTGTATCGTGTTCTAGATCGACGCCAATTTCTTACTATCGCCGTTGAAATACGAGTGGAAGTAGATTATCGGTCGTAAGGTGATCGCTCGATCATATCGGCCAAGCGAATGTCAAGTAGTAACGCAATATCAATGTATCGCCTTGTCATGAACATGGGCGCCGCTCAATAATGCGATTTAATTGACAGGTTCAATCGCAAAACTGTTCTCTGGAATACCTTCATATAATTATTTAAAGTGCTTCACATTTCTTCATACATTGCAGCGTGGATCCCATTTCTGTTATTACATCTTCCATTCAACTGTTCAAGCAAGTATCACCAGTATCACCAGATCACCAGATCACGACCTTAAGATTATCTCCGTCTGGTGTTCTGGGTAGATGTTGAATTTCGGTAGGTTTAAAATGCCATCTTCATCGTGTTGTTATTCGATTCATCTCTTGTCGTCTGCATATCGTGTTCTAGATCGTCGCCTATTTCTTAATATCGCCGTTGTTATGCGAGTGGAAGTAGATTATCGGTCGTAAGGTGATCGCTCGATAATATCGGTCAAGTAAATGTCAAGCATGCATGTCAAGTGGAAATGCGATACCAATGTATCGCCTTTTCATGAACATGGGCGCCGCTCAATAATGCAGTTTAACTGACAGGTCTAATCGCTAAACTATAGTTTCTGGTATACCTTCATACTAAATTATTAATGTACAAAACTGCTTCACATTTCTCCATACATATGAAACATCATTGTGTTTAGAACCTGCCGTGCGCTCCAATATTCTAATGTTCAAAAGTCAGCTGAAATGCATGAATATTGAATCGCAGAATCGCACGGTCCGGAGACAATCGGTTGGCGGGATTACGAACGAGTTGATATCGGGGTTTGAGTAATCCTAACCTTGTCACACAATCGGTTATGCTCGCCGCAATCGCTTTATATTACAAAGTATGGGCCTTGACGTTTCAGTTGTGGTTAAAGTGAATCATGTAAAGTGTCCAAATCCACGAAAATGACTTGGAGCTTCCTCGTTTCTCTTCTACCGTGTTGTTTAGCTTATGGTAAGAGAGGAATAAAATAGGGTTCGATTTTTTCAAATGTCCCTTTAGTATGAAGATAATTATCATTTAAATCTTTTATTTCTAAAGCGTTAATCAACGTCTTAGGTGACCTTTGACCTTGTCGTGCCTGCTATATTGTGTCCGATCCCCGCCCGGCTATATTGCATACAGCTAGTCATAGACGTACGTTCGTAGAGAGCCGGTACGTACGTAATACGTGTATACGATACGCGTACAGCTACAGCGGTAGTAGTGAGCGAAGTACTGTGCATATTTGCATTGTGTACTAAATACCACTAGCAAATTTGTTGAAGAAACCGTTTGAGAATCTACAAATAAAATGCGAATGAGAATGCGGCCTGGGAGGAGGTCTAGAGGTTCATCAAGAAGAAAAAACAACAATTTGGTTGATAATTGAGATGCATGCAGAGCTGAGTCTGAGAAGCTGCAGGTGATCGAAGAGACGACACGCACGGTCATGCACGGCCGGGACAGCTCAGCGCCGATCGAAGCCCCGTCTAAGGTACGTCCTCCCAAGTCAAGAGCCCAATTACAGAATCAGCAATTCAAGTTTGAGTGTAGATCGACAAATCTATCGCTTTCATGGTCTCTTTGACATTATTATTGTCTTTTTCACTGTGAAAATGACAATGATAATCATGTCAAAGAGGCCATGAAAGCAATAGATTTGCCGATCTAGTTATGTTGATATCTCTTTTGTTATGACTTACGATTATGAAATGATGGGCCTTCTCAAATTTGATATAGAATGGGTAATCCGTTTTTTGTGTTTTTTTATCGATGCTCATTTTTGATAATGTTAGGTCTATGGTCTGGAATGCACTGTGTCTGTGTAGTACTCGGTCTAACTCAAAAGACAAAAGTGAAATGTTGCAAAATAAAAAAATTATTGTCATTGTGAATTGTGGTGGTCAGGTGGTGCATTGGGTGGATTGATCCACCTCCCAATTTCAAATTTTTACTGGTCCGAGATGATACTTTAGCGGTCTTGACCTCGTAAAGTACGAAGAACCGTGGTCTCGGCCTCGAAAATGTCGAAAATTTTAAACCAATACTAAATCATACTCTCGGCTTCGGAAATGTTGTACGACTACGTCAAATATGTCAAACTTTCTGTACCGGCCCGCCGCCCATGTTGTTGCCGTACAAAGCCGCATAGCTCTGCTCCCTTGTGTGACCCACCTCACCCCCCCCCCCCCCCCCCCCCCCCCCTCCGCCTCCATGGAAAATTCCGGCTAATCTGCAAATCTCTTACTTCAGGACAAGTTTTTTTCATTAGTCTAATGATTAGATATTAGGCTTGGCAATCAAAAACCTTGGATGATCAGTGTTTTCTTTTTGTCTTACATAAGGCAATTGACTTTCCATACCAATTGCCATCATTAAGCAACTTTTGGATTTTTATCCTCATTTTATAGCATTGGATGTGGCTGTTCTCTTCGACATTATACATAGAGGATTTCCGAGTACCGATAGAATGGACGTGCAATCTGCATGCTGACACGACTCACACGATTTGTGCTGGTGGTGACCCCGATTGACTTATGGTTAAGGTAATTCATTGAGAACCCTTTTCTTGGACTGTGGACAGAGATAAATGATAGATCTGTGTTCTGAAACTAGAATTTCATCTTCAAATTAGCAGGCAAAATCAATGAGAGTTTATTTTGGCATACCATTGTGTGTCAATTGCTATACTTGCACAAAGTGATCTCACTGGGATTCGAAACTGGGAAAACAACACAGATAAATGTCAGAGGAGGAAAGAATGTGCATTGAGCGCATATTTTGAAAACTTATCATGGGCTTGATTGTTATGTTATATAACAGAAAATCTCAATAAACAAGGGCCGACATTACTGGACATGAGAAAAGATTCACAATGCATTGTAGAATTTGCATTCCCTTACACCATTTTCAGAATGATGAAAATTATTTTAGCATGATTTTATTTTGTATCTCTGCAATATTTTCAGAATGTGGACCTTAGATTTATTATTTTGCTTATTAGAGACAAATGCATTAGGCATACTGTATACTGTATACCGATTGAAAAACAGATGAAAACTGCTACTGAAAAATTGACAATGGAATAAAATTAGAGTCAATAATTATAGTGTAGCTTCGATCCTAACAGCTGAATAACAAACTGAAGGGAAAATAACAAATTTGGTCCATGTTGATTAGAAATCAAATCCTATTTTTACTACATGAATACATGTTTGTGGTTCATTTTGTGAAATAAGTGCACATGACTTACACATTACTATTTATCTGATTGCATTCCTTTTTTCACAAATCTCACCCTCTCTATAGATTTCTTCAAGACCCATCAAGATTCTACACACCCACTATACCACACCACCCAGAACAAATAACCAGGCCGCCAACACCCAAGTTCTCGCAGACCCTTCAGTCGCCATGCTCATACCCTGCGGGAAACGGACCCACAACGTCCATTAGCAAGGAACTAAGCTAGCAGGTTTTTGCAAACGGGGAATCCTGCAGTTCGTGTGCAAAATCAAGAACTTCCTACAGTAACAGCGGGCCGACCGTTCTTGGGTTTAAATCTGCGACACACTTTGGTCAGAATTATTCCGGTTATTATGCGACGGCACGATACAGCTCTATGGTCAACCAATCAACATGCTTGTAGCGAGGTAAACATTCAGCACATTGCTATCATGTGTAGTACATAGACAATTAGTTGGCGTGTTAACAATACAAGCCAGCCATGCGTTGTCTATACATTGCTTGTGACAACGAGATGTGACGTCATGCAGTCTACGAATGTACGTCCGCCTTCACCAAATTAGCGAAACTGCTTGTCAACGAAAGTTATTTGAGCGCGGTGAACGGGGCAATAGATCGCTCCCTGCGTCGTTGAAAGCTCTGTACGTCGCTGAGCGAAAACACCATAATATTGGAGCAGGACTTCTAGCGTATGAGACATGTTAGATGTGGACGTCGACCGTGGGAAGTGGCAGGGATGTTCGGCCAGTGATTGCCCACAGATCCCTCACCATGCTGATGCCAAATTAACCCGTTCCCTACAAGTTTATGAAATCCCCATAGACTTTGTACACAACCCACTTGGTTCCTGTGGTCAAGGGGTTAAGGCCCTACCGATAAGGCCTTCAAATTGATATATAGCATAAACAGTTCATTTCTCAAATACAACTCTTTAGCATGGAATTATTCACGCACACATTTTGGCAAAAATTAACAAAACCTTATTATAACAAGCACCTCGGGCACAATTGGATTGAATACCTTATGTCGGGTATCTTGTGTCTGGGCTTAAAAATAATAAAATACAAAGATCCTTGACGTGTAAAATTATCATCGCTGTATCCGGTACCTCTTGTTAGGAGGTTCCACTGTATCAACAAAGATAAGTTTTGTTGCGGGAAGTAACAATGACCGAATAGTGCTCATAGCAACAATCTGTTATCTTTTTCAAATTCAATCAAAATAAATTTGATAATATATCTTTCATGTCTTCCCTATTACATGTGATAAAGGTAATTATGATTTAATGAAAAAGGATGTTTTTAATTTGTAGTTCAAATCAGTGGGCAGTACGGTACCTCGTTATAAGCGAGCTAAACGGGGTTTCCCTGTATAGTGTATGACATAAATTTATCATTTTTTAAAACTCAAACAAACCATTGTTTTTCTCAGATGAAATACTAATAAATAATATGATTCAGAATAATTGTACAAGGTTATTGATATAATGTATGATTGAAGTTGCTAATAACACCCATGAAGAAATGTGAGTGTGTATCACTATGCCAATTGTCCTTTTAACCCTCCTTTTGCTTGGATTCACAGAGGCTTCCCCTATTATGTGCAGGGTATTGAAGGGTCGGCCAACTCAATTGTATTTTTCATAGATCAGGATCAACCAAATGGCTAGGTGGACAATGTATGAGACACAATTATGCACAATGATCTGATATTTATTCTTTGTGTAATGTAGCTTTGTTTATTTTATAGTGATTTAGTTTTGTAAATTTTGTTGTTCCAATTCATTCAAATTCGAATGTAACAATTGCTATATTGTATTGTTTATACTATGTATGTTTTGATGTTCAATGTACACTGATCCTTTCAGCACTGCTGCTGATCAGTTTGAAATGTATACCAAAATAAATAAATAAATAAATAAATAAATAAATTCACAGAGACACTACATGATCTGCACACATCCAAAAGTTGAATCAATCACCCAGTATTTCATTTTTTGTAACAGTTGCTTCTGCATTTATTGAAAAATTAAATACAAAGTATCCAAATAACAATAATTGCATATTGTTATATAATTGATTTTCATAAAATGTGAAAATGCTGTGTAAATACACAAGTTATTCAACCATTTGCATTGCTTCAAATTTCAGGAATGTAAATCCTACTTCAAAAAAGTACAATTTACCAGCATACACAAACAGGCGATTTTGTTAGTTTGAAATGTAAAAAATGCACACATAGTACCAGGTAAAGGGGGAAAACGGCTAGAAGCATGAAAATGTACAGTCAAACCTGTGTACCATGACTGCCAATCAAAGTGGCCACTGTAGAAAGGTGATCACTATAGACAGGTTCCATTACATTCCTTTTCTCTGCAAGGGATCATGTTTGGTGGCCATTATAGGCAGGTTTGCTGCTATAAAAAGGTGGCTGCTATAACAGGTTTGACTGTACTTGAATGTAAATGTGGGCTCTGTGTAGTGATGTATCCGCAGAGTATGTGTGAGTGTGGGTGTGTGTGTGTGTGTGTGCGCATGTTAGATACTAACACAAAACAGACTTGTAGTTATTTGCAACTGGTTGACATAAAAGATAAATAATGTGCTCACACTGTCTGAAAATCTATATTTTTCATTCACTGTGTTATTAAAAAATAAGGAGTACATGGGGAGCAACCTCTACATGCAGTGATGTTGCCTGGGGGCGCATCCCCCCTAATAATTTGCCATAAAAATACAAAACATCACATGAATAGATTGGGGGTATGACAGGGTGAAGGGTGGGGGATATCTCTCCTTTGCATAACTAGCATACTTCTAAAGATATACATACAAATAATCTACCCACATACCCTCCCCAAATGTCGCCTATATATAGACATGCATATAAACATCACAGGAATAGATTGGGGGTATGACAGGGTGAATGGTGGGGGATATCTATCCTTTGCACAACTAGCATACTTCCGAGGTGATACATACAAAAAGTATACCCACATACCCTCCCCAAATGTAGCCTATATATTATAGACATGCATGTAGGGTGTATGCCTGTTTCTATAATGGTTTCAATCATGTGGTCCCGAGGTCATGCTTTCTTGAATTCTAGTATATTCCAAGGTAAGGAACACACTGCACATTTTTTCGAGTGAAAAGTTGCAAAAGCTCCCTACTGTGGGAGGGTCGATAGTGCGATACCCCTCCCACACCATCCACCATCCCTGCTCCCTTCCACGACCCCACCCCCACTTTTCAAAATAGTCATGCCACTGCAAGAAAGCCAATAATGTATTATACAGGGGGAACATTCTGTAGAAAAAAATATACGGTGTGCCCCCTTTCAGTCTGACCCGCTATTCCATTGTCTCCATGAAAAATGAATACACAATATGGCGGATGTTGCCTACTATATGAGAGTGGGAGAGTGAGTAGTTATATAAGAAAATTTGAAAGAGAACAATGGAAATTCAGAATATGCGTACGTGGAGTTGCTTTTATTTGGTAGCTACGGTAGCTGTAGTTATTACGTTCACAGCCCAGGCCACCCGGCGGGCGCGCAACGGGCAACGCGATCACGGGCTGAACCTCCCAGATAGACACGGCAGCGCAATTCAACGAGTCGATGTACCCGCGACTGTTGAGCTGAGCCGATGTGTACATGTACGGGTGCGCATATCAACGGCCGCGGACCATCATTCCTGTGACAAATTTACGGTAAGCCATCAGTTTTCGGTGATAAAATATGAAATCAATATTCCCTTTTTTCACGATGTAAACGGTTTTCGTTTTCTTTCAAACTTTCACAAATCTTTCAATTGTATTTTACAATGATATTGATATAGGATTGAAGTCTCAAATGTCATTATGTGCAATATCTGACACTTTACCTGAATCACTTTAATTCCACTGGCCTGGATGGGCAGCTAAATATAACATAATTGTTTATGTTTTCCTTTTTGGGGGCAACCATATTCAGCTTTCGAGCCACTAGAATTGGACAAATCTTGTTTTTACTTGCCTGACTGTGCCACAAGGCAAAATAGTAAATTTCTAGCATTGCTGCATGTTACACGATGAGGCCCATACAGATACTGTAATGTAAACAAAGGGTAGGAAGGATGCTCTTCATTAGTCCAAGTAGGTCAACTGTCAGGCAAACATACAAACGAAGAAGAATGGGTAGTAAATTGCATGACATATATGGCTTGTCTCAATGTGTATTGTACTTGAACAAGTAGTACCAGGCTGATGGCATATATAACAATAATATATGCGCATATTAGATGTAATTTGAGCGTTGATAAACTGAACAGCGTTAGTGTACAATGAAGGGCTTGTTGGTTATTCACATCTGGGACTGTGCTTTGATTTATGGTTGCCATCCAACAGAAGCAGTCTTAAGTTTTTTAACTCTTAACGTGCCAGGGATTTTAATGCTCTATGGCATTTGTGTGCATTGTAACTCGCAAAAATGCGAGCTTGGCACGTTAGGAGTTAATCGGAGCAGATTTGTGCGTAGATCAAAGCTCTGAACTCCTATCCAGGGCCCTGTAACATAGACTTTTAACAATTAATTATTCAGTTCATCTTCAAAAAACAATACTATTTTCATTCACCTCCCAAACTCCACATACTATTTTGTAAGTTGGACAATTAGTGTATCATGCACTGCAATGTTTTTTTCTATTTGATGCCAAAAGAAAAACATTACTAAAATGACCAGTAATGCAAATTGTTATAAATTGTTGTGGTTGGGAGAGATAACGTAATGCAAATACTTCTCTCACCATTGCACTAGACTATCTAACCAATGACTCAAACATGTGGTAATAGCCAAATCCCACCTTGAAACTGATTGTATAACCTTGGCTTCTACTATCGGATAATCAATCGTTTCCTCTCCACTTTTTCTTAATTGCTGTTCATCGTATAAAGGAAGAGTATACATGTTCATGAAACTACATTGTACGTGTTGTTCCTTTCGCACTATAATACAGTCAACAGCGCAGTGAAAAAACAGGGACTCTGGGTGAATTTGCCCCCCGAAGTGCTGAAAAAACCTCAGAAAATCATAAAAGAGCCCCTGTAAATTTGCAAATATAGAGTTCAATGCACAACATATTTAAGAGTGCTATTTTCATGCAAGGAAGCTGAAAAGTGGCCCTCCCCCCCAAAAAAAACAACAACAAACAAACAAACAAATTATCTAGATAATTTGCCCCTGTGCAACACCGATTAGGCCATGAAAAATAAATGGTTGGATTGGCGTAACCCGCCTGCCCCTGAAAATACCGGCGCTAATGCACGCCGACCGTAGAATTTTTTTCTGAATTTTATTTAAAAAAAAATAATTAAAAAAAAATAAATAAAAAAATTAAAAATTGCAATAGAATTTGCAATTGTGATGTGTTATGTGTGTGTTTTTGTGTATTTGTGCGAAGAAAAAAAAAGAAGAAAAAAAGAAGAAAAAAAGAAGAAAAAAAATCCCTACCGACCTACCCTAATTTTTGGTTGCCCGTTACGCCAATCAAACAAATTTTTTTTTTGGCCTTATTGTGTGACTTATCCATATCAATCATAGACGTATTGATGCCCACTGGAATGCCCCTATTATTGAGGTATAACGGTCATCCCTCCTAATAATGACGACAGATAAGTATACAAACCAGGATCTCCCCCTGTGGTCATAAATGAACAATAAAAGAGTGAGTGTCACTTTTATTGCTTCCATACTCACAATTTTGATATACTGTATACTAATAGAACACTAATATGATAGTACGAAAGTGAACAATAAACCCACTTGCAGCGTAAAATTTGGCACAAGTTCAACAGCATTCAACCGGAAACGATCAATTCATGGGGTTTGTTAACTGTGTAGCTGTAGGTTATGCATGAGATGATCCCAATTGATTTGTAGTTATTGTGTGTTCTGATTTCTGTGGATAAAGCCCTACGGCCGTTAGGAAAAAAAAACCCACAATATTCTAGAAAAGCATGGGCGTTGAAATATGTAGGAATTTCCTTACAACAGGTGTATAATGAATCATGGTATGTATGTTTCCATGACCGTACAATAAAAGCAAAACTTTTTATCCTGTTTTTGGTGGTGTCCCAAAACTGTGATGGGATTTAATTCTATGAATCAATGTTGACTGCAGTTGGTTCGCACTCTGTACATTGTACAAACTGTCTATTGTACTCACTGCATGCACGGCACATAAAAAGCTGTTTGGTCTTTTATTATCACTCAATTTGATTGAAATCATGCAAAAAAGTCAAGTGAGTTGTAAATGCCAAGTTACTATAATTATGTGAATGTACATAGCTCAAGATTACTATGCAAAGCTCTGGGATGCCAGATTTTGGACAAAAGCCTGAATTAAAGGCAAATGCCAGTAGTGGGAAAACGCCCCACACTCAAAAAATGAAATGATTTGACTTCAAAACTGCCCAAAATAGCTAGTATTTATTAATTTATCTGGCAAAAAGTGTGCTGATACTTACACCTACCCTAAACCAAAGACACTAAAGTTACTTAAAATAATGAATTGTACTATTTTTTCATTGTAATTTTAAGTATCATAAAATACAGTGTAGTCTGCAAAAATATTGGAAATGGACTAAGAAGTCCATAGATTTACCAAGTTTCAGATTCAAGTTTTGATGGTGCAAATAAATTAATTGCAAAATGTAATTATGTCATTTTGTTTACTATCAACATATTGCTTGCGTGCCTACTAATTCAACAATGAACTGACATGTTATTTCTGATGTCGGACTTCTTCTTGTAAAGGGATGTATGTAGTGAAGGTGTCAAAAGTCAGTCTTTCCAATGATTCCCTGGAATTATGTTGTTTTCAATTGAAGCAGATTCATTCACTGATTTTGCTCGAAATTTCTCTGAATTTTCTACTCATTCATCTAATTATTTTATTGCAAGCAAGTTATTTAAATGCATGATGGAATTCTCATTTTAACCCTAATCCCATTAGGGGGGGGCCTTTTCGGCCCCCCCCCCCCCCTGTCGTTTTTTTCGACGTGCATCTAGACCGATTGGAATTTCACGTTCAAACTTCATGACTTTTTTCTCTCAAGTCTCCCCCATGTTTTGATATATAATTCACCCCGGTCGGACTTGTAGAACTGATTTTAGAGGTGGATAATTGCTCAGCCGTCACAAAAAAATGCAATTTTTGTACAGGTTTCTATGTAATTCATATATCCGATGCCATGTAAACTCCAAATCTGTTATAATTGTTACATTGAATCATAATTTTGATTATTGCTTTGTTATTAGTTTAATTCATACACTTCAGAGATAAATTCTACTTAAAAAACAAAACAAACAAAACAAAAAAACAATAAAATACATAAGAATAAAAACAATGAAATACAAAAGAAATAAGGAAATATCCTTATTTCTCGAGCTTTTCTAAAAACATGAAGATTTGAAACTTCATATTTATCATTGAGATACTCAAAAGAAATTTTTTACAGAAAACCTGAATAAATCCTGTAATTTCTCTTGATTTTAGATGAAAATCCAAATTTTCCCCAAATTCGTCAAAAATTAAAAAAAAAATAATAATGCTCAATTTTTTTATATATTGTTTGATCTGCTGCGATCAAACTTCTTTATTTCAAAATTGATGTGATAATTGATAAATAATCGTTAACCAAAGAAAGTTTATGTATGCTGCCATATTACTGTACCCCATATTTAGCAGCTAAACTGCCTTTCATGGTTATTTTTCTTACTCTTGCTAAATTGTTTATAATTGATAGCTATTGATTAAGTCTTGCAAGCTGCTTGCCGTTCTTATGAAGTGAATCTTGCGAATACCATTCAATCAATTGTGTGTTGTTGCCGTAACAGTCCTGTGTGCTATAATAATACAGTAGCTCCAATGAGCAATGCTGATTTGTTTAAATTTATATTTTTCATAAACCAACAAATGTCCTGAACTTTGCTTTCAATAAAGGTTTTAGTCACTATAAACTGTCAGAGGAAATGTTGCCTGGTAGTGATATGATTGTTTTTTTTGTTCCTTCTTTTTCTCTTTGTTTATTTGTTTTTAATTACTTTTCAGTAAACTGAGTACGCACATTTATCAACTCACTTTCATATTATGTATAATTAGGTACATGTATGTAACATTTGTGTCAGTTATACATATTGTGTACATTTTGTTGCAAAGGCATTTGAATTTTGAAATACAAGGTATTATATTAATTGCCAGAGGATATTTTTGTTAACCTAATATATTTAATTTAAATGTTCATTGTCTTAATAATTATTTCTATTATTGCTTCTTTGTTTCTCCACATCACACAGTGTGTATTATTTAAAAACTTGTTTCTTTTTTTTCAACTCATGTGCTCTCATTGAAAACGTGTGAATAACAACAATATTATATCTTTTTTCTTTTTTTTCACAGCAATGTTATATTTTCAGACTCGTGTCATTAATGTTACCACCTAAGGCCAAATAAAAAAAAACATGTTTAGCGTCCCCGCCCGCTTCCTTTTTGGAGGCCGCCTGCTTTTTTTTTTTTTTTTTTTTTTTTTTTTTTTTTTTTTTTTTGTGAAAAATGTAAAAAAAAAAAAAAAAAAATGTAAATTTCGTGATTTTTTTGGGGAAAAAATGATTTTGAAAAAGATCGTACTTTTAATATAGACTCATTCGTTATTTTGGATAAATGGGTCAGTCGGCCATTTTGAAAAAAGTCGGCCATTTTGAAAAAAAAAAAAAAAAAAAAAAAGGGCCTCCTCCTTCCTTTTTTCAAAAGAGCAGGACGCTAAACATGTTTTTTGTTTTATTTGGCCTAATGTGCTCTTGTTAAAAAGTGTGTATATATAATGGAGGCATTTTGATACTTCAATATTTGTTTTGATATTTTCTCAGGTACATAATTGTGTGTATTTTATAATCACAGGAATGAATTTGAATTGAATGCATTGCCGATTGAAATGATGTGTGAAATAGTGATATTATGCATTGAAGTTTCATACTGATTTGATTATCTGTATTATGATTGTTTCCACCGTTGCTCACTACAAATGTACACTTTTTAATGTATGAAAACCTAAGTTGATAATATATGCATGTCTGTGACTGTACGTATAATTTTACAATTTATATATATTTGCTTCATATGATGTTTATGCTTCAAATTGATATACAGTATTCTTTCTATAAAAGCTGCTTCATTGTTTTGATAGAGTCACAGCGGTGATCAAATGAAGAATGATTGTGACAGTGTCTTTGTTGTAATTAATTGCAAGGAAAATATGTGTATCAAATTATGTATTTCATTTTTACAATAAACATAAATTGTTTTATTCACTAAGCAAGAATGTGTCGAATGTGAATTTATTTCATAGGTCTTTGCTTTTACCCTAGTAAAGAAGTTTATGATCGCTTGGTCTACAACCATTTTAAGTCTACAACTTATTTGATCTACTTACTCTACTACATGGTGTCTGGAACTTGCCTGTCCCCAATTCTAAAGCTAACCTAATCCCTATCTGTTAACCCTAATCCCACTGGGTTACTTATTTTGATCACTAGAGTCCACGGGGGGGGGGGGGGGGGCATTTTGGCCCCCCCTCAAATCTCGGCAACGAATGGACCGATTGACTTGAAAATTGGCACATACGTAAAACAAATCAAGTAGAATAAGAATGTGAAGAAAAAAAAAATTGGACCATTATTTATTTTTTTTAATTAATACAAATTTTGAATATGCAAATTTTCGACGAATTTGGGGGATAATTGGGATTTTCATCTAAAATCACGAGAAATTACAGGATTTCTTCAGGTTTTCTGTAAAAATACTTTCAAATACTTTCAAATGATGTAATTCATCATATTCACCAAATTAGTGATAAAATATTTCACTAATTTGCATAAATTATGCAAATTAGTATTTCCCGGATTTACCCACATTGTTTACATGCTTACATGTAGTTTATTGTTTTTTGGTTTGTTTTTTTTTAGTTTTTTTTTTAGAAGAATTTATCTCTGAAGCGTATGAATTAAACTAATAACAAAGAAAAATTCCAAATTATAATTCAATGTAACAATTATAACATATTTGGATTTACATGGCATCGGATATGAATTACATAGAAACCTGTTCAAAAATTCCATTTTTTTTGTGACGGTTGAGAAATTATTGACCTCTAAAATTAGTTCTACATGTCCCCCCCCCCCCCCCCCCCCCCCCCCCCCCCAGTGGGATTAGGGTTAACCATTTCCCCCTATAAAGTTTGTTGGCTAGTAGACATAATGGCCCAGATTCACAAAGGAGGTTTGTACAAACCATGGTTTAAACTAGGGTCTACATCTATGGAGTGCCATTTGTAAACTGATGGAGAAAGAATGTAAACTCCTTAATTGTTAACAATGTTGATGGTACACATTTACTTAATGCACCAAATAAATGTTTGTCTTCTCAGATGGTGAAATTTGCTGGTTAGCAAGCACTAACAGTCGTATCATTAACAAATTTAAATTGTTTACTTTTACTTGTATATGAGCAGCACTCCATAGATGTAGACCATGGTTTAAACCATAGTCTGTACAAACCTCCTTTGTGATTCCGGGCCATTGGGAATAGACCATGGGCGTCATACATATTTGTATACAGGGGGAAGATATCTGTTGCACGAATACCATCTTGTTCATATTTCACCTGACAAGCCCCCCCCCCCCCCCCTCCCCTCCCCCCGAAAATGCTTTTGCCCGAATATGACGTTCCTTGCCCAACATGGCATTCTTTTGCCCAACTATGACATTCTTTTGCCCGAATGTGACATGCTTTTGCCCGAATGTGACATGCTTTTGCCCGAATGTGACATGCTTTTGCCTATTTTAAAAACACTTGGGGGGGGGGGCTGCAGTCCCCTAGACCCCACCTTGTATGCCTATGGATTATACCACATGGATGAACTATGAGAGCAAGTGGCAAGTTATCCATAAAGTTATTTGTTTTGGGGGAAATTAATGTTAAGTTTTGTATGTGTATTGTGTGAATGATCAGTGGCGCAGTATGGTCGGTCATTTAAAAAAATTAAACACATTTGAGGGGGGACACCCTTTTAGTATTGCTTTATTTTGTCACAGATTTGCCCCACTTTTGTTTTACTTTTTGTGTCACATTATTGGGGGGGGGGGGGGGCACATGCCCCCTCTCCCTGTATCATGTATGCCCTGTAGTTATGCCACTGTGAATGATGTTTTAATGAGCAGATTCTGTATCACAATTAAATGCAAACTACAATTAGGCTTGTCCTAGTAGCCAGGACGAAATTCCAGTTTAAATTTCAATTGGTACCCATTGAATTCAATGGGTACCCATTAAAGCCAATTGGTACCCATTGAAATTCTAATTGGTACCCATTGAAACTGAATTCAATTGGTACCCATTGGCTTGGGTTTAAATGGGTACCCATTGATTTTAATTGGTAATTGTTCCATTTTCCATATACTTCGATATACCAATTGATTTCAATTGGTACCAAATGATTTCAATTGGTACCAATTGATTTCAATTGGTAATTTTTAATTGGTAATCCTGATTACCAATTGAATTCAATTGGTAATATAGTCAATGGGAATTTCACCCTGGGTGGCTAAAGCAGCCAACCGGTCTATAGTGGAAATCAAGATCGAATCACCTGCAGAAAAAACATTACTGAATCTGCCTATAGAGGTAACCTGTTTACAGTGGCCATGTTTGTTGTTTCCTTCAAGTGGTCATTATACACAGGTTTGACAGTACATGATTGTTCATGTCCTGTATACGTAGCATTAATGGTCATGCGCTAATCATTCAATGGTGGGGGACGTCGTAGACATACTATCATTTTGTTTCAGTTCTTATTTTTCTTTTTAATTATGTAATATAGTCATAATACAACAACAACACAAATGACCCACACGGGGAGTTCATGACATTATTTTATTTGTTTTATTATTATTTATTCGGCAATCAAATACACATGAAAAGTGTACAAAATAAAACATTGTAACCATTGGAATGCCAGGGCTTGGAAAAGGTTAACTAAATAACTGTGGCCAAAAGCCTTCCGTCCCAATTCCAGTGGCTACTTACAAAGTGAAAATGGTAACAAACCAACAGGATAAACATTGTATACAAACGTTTTAACATCGTAATAAACACTAAACAATCAAGAACTTCTAACACTAATTACAATGATAAAATTTATGCATAAACACAATTATCAACCATCTTGGAGGTGGTGTCGCAAACTAGCAAGCCACGTGTACAAGGGGTCCATGGCCACCCCCGATCGCAAATCCAACGGAAGCTCATCCCATAGGCGCGGGAAAGTATGAATGGCTGAGCAATGCAACCGCTGGGTTCGTGCCCGGAGGTGAATGAACTTGACCATGTCCACGTATCTACCATTTACCTTAACAGCATCGTGAACCACATCACAATTAATCAACCCGAACAATGCTTTAACAACATAAGTATATAAACAACATCTTCTTCTCATTTCTAATGGATACCATTTAAGAATATTCATTCTATCCTCGTATGACATTTCTTGTCTACGTTGCCGAAGTGCAGTACGAGAGGCACGGCGTTGAATCTCCTCAATTGTATCGGAGAGAAATATTGTATGCAAATACCACACAGGCTGACCATATTCCAATATTGGAATAACAAGAGATTTATAAACCGAAAAAAATGAAACTGGGGAAAGTGATTTACACACTGACATTATGAAACCTAACATACGGTTTGCCTTCTTCAGAATATAATCAACGTGTGTGTGCCAAGTTAATCTATTATTCAACATCACCCCAAGATACTTATACTCACTAACAACATCAAGCTGCTTAGAATCAAGACTATAATTTGGAATGCCTCGATTCTTTGACCATGTAATTCTCATTACTTTAGACTTACTTATATTTATACGCATTTTATTTATTAAACACCAATTGTGTATACTATCCAAATCAGCTTGGATAATTTCTTGATCTTGGGGAGTACATATTGGCCTATATAACAATGTATCGTCAGCAAACAAAACAGAAGGCGACTGAGTTTGATACAAAAGATCATCAATAAATAAATTAAATAAACATGGCCCTAAAACACTACCCTGTGGTATTCCTGAAAGTACACGAAACCATGACGATGTAGTACCTTTATACAAAACACGTTGTTGTCTACCTGTGAGAAAAGATTGAATCCAATACCAAAGTTTACCTGAAATACAAAACCTCGAATTTAATTTGCGCAACAAAACATCATGGGGCATCAAATCAAATACTTTGGCGAAGTCCAGAAATACAACATCAATTTTTGGAGGAGTGGGTACATCTAAAATCCGTAACCACTTATAAGTAACATTCATTAGTTGCGTTACACAAGACCGTCCTTTTACGAAACCATGTTGATTGGCATTCAACAACTTAAAATCTGTAATATGATGTCGAATAGCATTAGTCACCAAAGTTTCCATTACTTTACACACAACAGATGTTAATGCAATCGGTCTATAATTAGAGACATGCATTGCTGTTTAGTGGCAAAGCAAGACAGCACTTGCTCTGTGATTAATCTTGCCCATACTCTGTGGCGCCAACGGCAAGGCTGTCATGGGATGCACATTTAAAAACAAATGTAATTTTGGTATGAGCTGCCCCCCCCCCCCCCTCCCCCCATCCCAAACCGGACCCCCACCCGTTTGGCACTTTTGCACTTTTATGTATTTTTTATGTATGATTGGGTGCTGCCCATTGGCAATGCTCCTAACATCCATAAACCTTTTATTATTTTGCACAATAATGATAGCGCTAGAGACAGGCATATCATGGAAGTCCTTGTGGGCATATAAACATTTCCCAAACCAAACATTGGAAAATGACATTTATTGTGCATAATTGTGTGTGTGTGTGTGTGTGTGTGTGTGTGTGTGTGTGTGTGTGTGTGTGTGTGTGTGTGTGTGTGTATGTGTTGTAAATGGGGGTGGGGGGGGGGGGGGGTATACTCATCTGCATAATTTGTATATTGTTACATTGTTACATACACATGAGTTATACTCGTTGTAAATATGTTACTCCTTGCCATTATATACCTACCGTATAGTCAACTGTGTAAAGGGGCCCCGTTCACAAGCTGTGCTTCACTGGGGTCCCAAACCTATCATTCTTGTGTTCCTTGCTGTTATATCTTGTACCATTGTTTATATGTTTGATTTGGTTTGAATAAACTTGAAACTTGAAACTTGATTATGCCATCTATTTATGTGCAAATACGGCTACCGTACGTACCATTAGGGTGCGACCCTAGCAGACGACATTGGACGTCTCTTGTTCTTTGTATTTAGCCACTTTAATGTGAGCAAACAACAGTTACATGACTCAAACGTTTATTTTTTTAAAGAGAGGCACTATGTTTTATTGATATTGTGTATTAATGCATATAAAAGGTGAATCAATGAATGATATTTTGATAGAATGTTGAACAATCAAATGTCTTTGCAACGGATCTAGAGTGGTACCGCAAAATGGCGTCGTTGCTACAACAACAATGATTTTCGCATCGCGATTTTGTGTGTGGAAAAGATACAACATGCTCATCTAAAATATAATTGATTCTGCAAATTAAAAACGAAAATGCCGGTCGCAACTGGTGTCGATGCATTTGTTGCATTCGAGAGACAGCTCCGGACATTGTGTTTGAATGAATTTCCGTGTGGAACAGGATCATGGGTGAGTGGAAAATTAGTTGCTGTCTGCCCAGTCCCGTACGCGTATTCTCTTGTTAGTGTGTTCTCTGGTGTGTTTACATCTTCCTCTTCATTGAAATGGGCCAACATTATTTGAAATAATTGAATGATGTGGAATTAATTCCTATTGGTGCATGATGTTCCCAGATCCCATTCAGTAACTACTGGAGTTAATGATGATGCTGATATTGAATTACTCAAAGTAAACATTTGTGACTGTTGTGAAATGTGACTTTTGCCAAATTAGTTTTGCATATTGACAATGACATTGTTTGCAATACTCTATTACTTTGTCCCATTACAAATTTCCCATTCGCATGCACTTGTTCACAGTAATTTGCTGCGCTCGATTCCTATTTAGTGCGAACAAACGCGAACAGGATTTAGTGCGAACAAATTTGTTCGCAGTATGAAATCTTTAATGAAATCCCATTCGTTCTTGTTCGCAGTACATTTGTTCCCGCTTATTACATTGATATGTAGATTATCTTCACACTAAAACCTAAAATAACTGATATGTATTTTTATATTGATGGCTTATTTGCACTATATAGTTCGCGCTTGTTTGCAGTACTTCGCACTTGTTTGCGCTAATTAGTAGGACCGGCAACTTGTCTACTTCTAAAATTATATTGTTGAGCTAAGCCTTAGTTCAGAAGAATGTTTTTTGTTTTGTCAGCAAAAATAGTAGAACATAATGCATGTGTATGAATTAGAACAAGTATTCAATGTAAATAAATATGTCTGAATGTTAAATGCACACGTCTCATACTTCTGAACTTGTTGAACTCTTTCTCTCTCGGACTCTGATTCTGAGACTGCATTTTGCAAGTCAACGGGTAAATGCATGCTGTATTCATCTATTGCTGATATTTTCAGAAGCAAAATGATGCAAATTATATTTTCGCAAACATAATGAATATTTATTTTCATCAGTGTTAATTAAAAGTTCAAAGTTTATAATTATATGAACAGTACATGTATATTGACTTAATCATGATGATGGTCTCATGAAACTTGAATGTTTATAATTTGTTCTCTTTTGTATTGAATTTCAGAGAACTGCTTCCAACGACAGAAACTCTGCGACCCAGTTTTCAGTGACCCTAAGAGGTAATGGTATGACTTGAGCTAGCCAGTAATTCTGCCTCAGATGATATTCTAGGCACTAGGGAAAAAAGGGAAGAAACAGTTTTGGTATTTTCTACTAAGATGTGCCCACAACTTGGCATGCATGACTAAAAACACTGATGCTCTATGGCTATGCAATTTGTATAGCGCATCAGTACTTTAAGTCATGCATGCCAAGTTGTGGGCACGCGTTGGCAGAGAATACCAAAGTTTTAGTAAGATTGTCCATGCAAGAACATCCAAGTGTGAAGTAATTCATGATTATTTTTTTTCATGATATTTAACTTCATGAATTGTGGAGCAAAAAGAGGTCTTGAAACTCTTGACAAAATGGAACATAATGCGTATGAATCAGAACTTGAGTATTCAATGTAAACTAACATGTCAGAATGTTAAATGTAAGCAACCGTACCTGTCTCTTACTCTTCTGTCTGAACTCAAACTTAATCTATCTCTCTCTAAGACTGAGGGATCGATCGCAATGTCATTTCCAAAATTATTAAGATTGATCCATACACTATGTACTACACTTCCAGGGAATCCAGAACCCCGGAAACAAAGTGATTGATGAACATATTTTATTCATTTTAATCCATCTGAATTTTAATTTCTTATAGATTACGGAGCCGGTAGGATCAGGAAGAGGTCCTAGAGGAGCTGGCGACGTCCAAGTTCTCCCCCTACAGCGTTGACCTGGAGCGAGGAGTTTTTATCCCTACATTTTGGACAACATTAGAAATCTGGAGACCATAAGGATGCAGTAATTGACCACAAAATAAATTTGTGTTCTTTTCCTAGATTATGGAGCCGGGAATGAGCAAGAGGAGGTCCTTGAGGAGCTAGTGAGGTCCAAGTTCTCCCCCTTCATCTGGGATCTGGAACGAGGAATTTTATCCCTTCATTGTGGACTAATTTGACCAAAACAAAGTAACAATACATTTACTTCGGTATTATTGTTTTTTTAACTTTCTAGATTATGGAGCCGGTAAGGAGCAGGAAGAGTCCTGGAGGATAGTGACATCCCAGTTCTCCCCCTACAGTGTGGACTACACCTGAAGCGAGGAGGTTTTTATCCCTACATCGTGGACAACACTAGAAATCTAGACACCTCGGGATAGAATGATTTACCCGAACAATTAATTTGTGTCCTTTTTCTAGATAATGGACCCGGAAAGGAGCAGGAGGAGGTCCTGGAGGAGCTGGTGACGTCCAAGTTCTCCCCCTACAGTGTGGACTAAACCTGAAGCGAGGAGTCTTGATCCCTACATTGTGGACAACAATAGAAATGTAAAAACCCTGAGATATTATAATTTGACCAAAACGAAGTAATACATTTGCTTCATTGAATTCTGTCTTCTTTTCTAGATAATGGACCCGGAAAGGAGCAGGAGGAGGTCCTGGAGGAGCTGGTGACGTCCAAGTTCTCCCCCTACAGCGTGGACTACACCTGGAGCGAAGAGGCCCGCCAGCTCAGGGAGGTCGCAGTTAAGAGTCCCTGGCTAATAACTAAAGACTTCATTCTCACCCACTTCCACACGCTCAAGATTGTCGACAAAAATGTAAGTGAAGCGTCTTTTTTCACATTAATACAAATAATTGTACATTTTATTTAAAGGATTTTTGTCTAAAGATAAGGATAAATTGTTATTTAGTTTAGAAGGAGTTAATATCGTCAACAGTCCATACTACATGGCTATTCACAAGAGTCTAGTTAAATCTTGGATTACTTCCTCACCCTATCACAGATTGTTTTATTAAAGGGGACCACCAGGCAAAGAACAACACATTATTATATGTTTTGGTACCGTTTTGTGATATCAAATAGATACCCAACATTTTGCAAAGGGTTGTGTAATTAATAAACAAAGCAATTAATTTCCACCACTTACGGAACCACTGCTATTTCCTGGTTCCATACGGGCCAACCATTTGCGAGTGTGCCAATGCTATTCACGCGCACGTTTGTAAACAATAGATTCCCGGGCGATTCATTCGCTCTGCACACATTGCAATTCACCGCACACATAGCAGTCTGCGTAATTCAGACCGCATGAACGCATGCTTTAGAATGGTGATGCGTTTCCAATTATATATTTTTTTTCTGGAAACATATTTTTGTGAACTTGTTGATGGAATGGAATACTAAAGATATTACCTTTCTTTAATAAGAATATTATTTTTGGGTGGTGGTACCCTTTAAGTAGAGAGGTCTATCAAGTCAAGAACTAAATTAAGAGATACAGAGAGGGGTAGTAGAAACATAGGTCAGGGGGACATCTGAAGAAGAAGAGACCATGGAGCCCATGGCTTATCACGCAGGTTTACATTGTCAAGATCACAATGATAGCCTAGCGTCTCCAAAAATTATTGAATATTATGACCCATCTTAATGTCTTAATGACGCTTTCTATACTTGATGATTAAGATAATTGACAGGTTCTAATACTGAAGTAGTGTCTAATTCTCACCATGCAGTATTGGGTTTTTATCATTTAACAACATTTTAACCATATATTGCCCATTTATACATGTATCCGTCTGTTCCCTTTAAGACATGGTTATGGTAATTTTAAAGAGAATATTTGGTTTATATATTATGACTCTAACTTGTCATCTAATATTCCCTAGGTTTGCAATGTTGATGAAGGGATGCTGCAGTTCCCCAACTTGACTGAACTGACTCTCAGCGCTAACGGCCTGCAACACGTGGACTCTAGAAACCTGCCTATCAAATTGCAAGTGAGTACTAGCTTGCCCTAACCCATTAAAGGGATCTAGTAACTTTGTTGACATGTGCAAAAAGTGATGAGTGGTTGATACAAGGTATATTGTTGTCATCTGATATGTCCACTGGGTGTTGTGTGAAAATTTCAAGTTAAATGGACGTTATATGGCCGAGTAATGAGCAAAAGGTAAATTTGAAAAACCAAAACCTGTCCTATGATTTTATTGTTAATACGAATACAACAAGGTATGAGGGAACCGTTAGAATTCCAATTGGATTTTGAGGATTTGGACAATGTTACTAAGTCCCTTTAATCACCTTGAATGGGTTAAAGGTGATGATGATTATGGGTAGAAAGCTATCTTTGCAATAAGTATAAACTTTTTAAAGATTTGTTAGGATGATGATTTACTTTTGTACACTAAAAATAATTTTGAGGCCCATGTCTATTTGAATGAAAATGTTCTGCAAGTACACCTCAGGAGTTCTAAGTTTTGCTGACCTTTATTATTTGAAAATATTTTTGTTTTTAATACCTTTTTTGGGAAGAGGTTAAACTGGAATTTTGGGAAATATTTATTTGGCTAATGTAAGTCTTAGATCAAGTGTACCACAGAATAAGAAATGTTGCAGTTTGTTTAGCTTGAGTTTCCTAGTGCTTAGCTTATTTCAGTTTTCTGTAATTGTGTTTTCTCTCAGTAAAATTAAAGAAAAAATGGAAACAAAAATATGATTAAATATCTTCAATGCATGTATCTTATTTTTGTCTCTCACATCTAGGTGCTGGAACTTGTAGCCAATGAGATCAGTGATCTGGAGCCCCTCTGCCACGCCCCACCCCCGGGACTCATTCACCTGGGTCTGGGGTTGAACAAGATATCAGCTATCCATGACTACCTAACGGGACCCTACTGGTAAAACTCTTGCACGTTAGGCTGTTTAAGAAGCCACGTTTATGATATTTTATTGTTATATGAGGTTGAGGGAAGAGGTATTAAAGTGTTTTTCTTGAGCCCTTATGCCATGTCGCCCCACTCCCCGGACTCCTATATCTTGTCTCTGGGGTTGAACAAGATATCAGCTATCCACGACTATTGACGGGACCCTAATGGTAAATGATTACTAGAAATTCATTTTGTACTGAGATCAAACATTTATAATATAATTGTAAAGCGCTTAGAGATGATTATCAATCATATTAGGTGCTATATAAATCGAAGCATTATTATTATTATTATTATTAGGGAAGAGAAATTTGGAAAACCGAAAGCTGTTCCAGGCTCGTATTGATAGTACAAATACGGTGAGGTATGTGAGAACCGCTGGAGTACCAAGTTCTTAGGATGTTGACAATGTAACAAGATCCCTTTAAGCAAGATATCAGCTCTCCGTGATTACCGTACTGACCGGCGTAATCGCCGCATACTTTTTCCTTGAACAAAACCCGCAAAGTTGGGGTGCGGCGCGTACGCGGCAATAGTCAAATTTTCAACTGCCAGCGCCGCGCTTGCCTGCCATCGATCTACGTGCTTTATGGATGCATTGCATTGCACAGTAGTACAGGGTTCTCTGTAGTACAGTACGGTTCGGACATTTTGATCGAGATGGTACATCGTAACTCGTAGCTTGCATGGCAGTTAAATAGCGCGATTGCGAGAAATTTTACGCGCCGCCGATTCCCTGCTTAAATTTGCCAAATTTTCCCCGCCGATTTTCTGGTTTTCGGCCGTTATTCCCGCTTTTTTTGTCGCCAGTTTCCCTAGCGCACTTTTCTCCCACTTTTTTTTTTCAATTTCAATGCTCAAAGTCGGCATGCGCCGTTTACGCGGCTGCGGCGATTCCGCCGGTCAGTACGGTACATGAAAGGACCTTTTTGGTAAATTGTCTTGAACTGTTACCTATTAAGTAGTGAGCCTGAGGTATATTGATATGGTTCTATGGAAATTTGATATTGTGTGTTAAATTATTGCAGTGTGTATCTGCTGACCGGGTAATAATAGTAGTGTAAAGCGCTATGATACTCGAGTGAATAGCAAGATATAAATAATAATTCTTTTTAGTATTATTATTACTAAATATTAGAATCGAAAATCCAGTATGTACTCATGTTTGTATTTGAATTAATGTATCTCTTTTTTTTTTCAGGCCAAAGTTATTATCCCTTGACCTGAGCTACAATGGTCTGGTTGACCTCAAAGAAGTGGTCACCAAGTTGCAGACGCTGCCCAAACTCAGAAACCTGGTGCTCATTGGAAACCCTCTAGCGGTGAGTTGGATTAAAGAAACAAAAGAACTCTATATCCTGCAGAAGACACAATAAAGAAAATACAATATCAAACAATTACAAACTTTGGGGAAATGACCTTAGTATTTGGCAATTTGTGAGTATTTGTATTATGCAAAGCTTAGACTCAAACATTATGAGGTGCTGCTAACCATTTTTTGTTACTGATCTTCAAAGAACGCTTCATGGCAGTTAAAGTAGGTTAACTATTGAGTAAGAAGTCATAAGATTTAATTTGATGACGTGAAGTCTTTAGACACCATTGTGGCATGACATTAATGGCATAGCTATACCCCTCAACAAAAATAGATTGAGAGTACCCCTAAATAATTCCCACTGAGTGACAACTATTCTTTTATTTTTCAATTACTAAAAGTTATCAATTTTGTTGTTGTTCCTCTTTGATGCTACAGTTGATACCCGGTTACCGTGGTTACACGGTTGACAGTCTGCGGAATCTGACGATCCTGGACGACATCCAGATATCTGCCGACGCAAAGCACCACTTCAAAGGATTAGCACGAAGGAGAGGTATTTGCTCTTCTTTCTTTTGAGATCCAATAGAGGGCCTGGGTTTGTTTTTATTTATTTATTTATTTATTTTATTTATCCAGTGCTTTTTGCACCCGCATTCATTCAAAATACCCATTTAATACACCTGGGTGGGGGAGCAGCAATGTGGATTAAGTGCCTTGCTGAAGGACACAAATGCTGTAGGACTGGGGCATCGATAGGTTTCCAACTTGGCTCCTGTGCTTTAATTGCTTTCGATCTTAGCAGAATCTTCTTTGAAGGTTTAGCCCCCCCCCCCCCCCCCCCCCCCCCGACAAAGATTCAGATAGGATTCTGCCAGGATTTGTCAGTATACAAACAGTTTTCAGCTCTATTTTTTGCTCGAATGTTTCTCAAAGGATTAATTCCTCTACAGGTTAATGTTTTCTGCTGGTATACATACCTTCAATATTTGGTTATGTATTAAAGACTTTATACTCGGTGATCGTTTGCAGAGTATAATTTGCTGGTATTTTTAAGTTTCATGAAAGAAGGCTTATATGAATAATATTAAATTTCAGCAGACAGCACTTTATATTTATGCTGGTAGATATTAATATGTTATTACGGCTATTCATTTTTATCTGCACATTTCAATAGTCTCTGTAAAACCCTTAGTTTTACCAGTCATGTTGATATTTATGTAATGAAGGAAGTAATTAATTTTGAAATATGAACAACCACCAAAAGTTTTCATAAGAAAATATGACTGACTGACGTTATCGCAGGTTGCATGTTTTGTATGAACAAGTTTTTTTAAATGAAGAAGTATTTTCACATCGTTCTATTATGAGCAGGCTGTCATACGATTATATGGCCATAAAAATCCTTATACCAATTTTTAATTCCCTATACAAATTAAGATTAATAGACACCCACCAAAACCCCTCATAAGAGAATATGACTCAATTGACTAATATAACTAACATTATGATTTATATATGACTAACTTGATATACATAATAGTTATATTTGAATAATAATAATGATGCTTTCGATTTATATCTTTAGTGCCTAATATGATTGATAATCATCTCTAAGCGCTTTAAAAACAGTGTTATGAAAGAAAATTAATTGAATTCCTCCCTTACTCCCCAATTTCTGCTTCCTAGAATTTGTTTGTGATGAGGCCAAGATTGTGATCAGACTCAGTGCACTGTCTGGCATACCCATGCCCCCAGAGTTACAGGTGAGCAAAATGGTCTCAAAGTAACTAGACTCCCAGGGTGAAATTCCCATTGACTATATTACCAAATGAAATCAATTGGTACCAATTGAAAATTACCAATTTTACCAATTGAAATCAATTGGTAATCCAATAGCATGTATATAGGGAAAATGAAACAATTTGGCAAATTGAAATCAATGGGTACCCATATCCATTGAATTCAGTTTCATTGGGTACCCATTGAATTCAATTGGTACCAATTAGAATAGCAATGGGTACCCATTGGTTTCAATGGGTACCCATTAAAATTTCAATTGGTATTTCGTCCTGGGCTCCTTTAAACTGTTAAAGAGATCTAGTAACATTGTTAAAATCAACAAAACTTACCTAATACTCTAGTGGTTCTTATACATCTCATTGTAATCATATTCCCAGTAGAAACATGGAGCAGATTTCAGTTTTCAAAACTTCTCCCTCATTTTAAAGATATATATGATTGAAGTGTATCTACTGGATACTTAAAACTGTGTACAAAGTAAGTGCAGTGAGTTGGCATTTTTTGCTCATTACTCAGTCATATTACATTCATTTACCGTGGAATTTTCACACATCACTCAGTGGACATAGCAGATCAACGAAATACACATTTTATCAACCCTTCATTTTTTTCACACGTCAACAAAAGTACAAGTTCCCTTTAATTTTAAAACAAAATCATTTCTGCAGGCTACGGAAGAGCTGCCCGAGTTCCCCATCATCACCAGGACGTACTATGCAGAGTTCAAGTTCCTAGAGGACTTCCTGAGCGACGCAGAGAGGGAAGGTGCGAAGGAGGAAAGGCCAGAAGGAGTTTTGGAGAATGAGAGGGACGCTGCAGTAAGTAGCACATCATAGATAATTTGTTAAGGGCCCTGCGACATAAAGATTTAGGATTAAATCAATTGATATCATGATTAATTGTACATTTGTATGTATAACAAGGCCAAGAACTGGCTCTGAAAATACTTGGGCTGGGGTCCATGGAGAATGCATGCTATTCCAAAATCAGATAGTCTTCATATGTCTAACCTATTGCTTACAGGAACCTGATGGGCCTGTGTTAACTCTATTGAGAATGCAACATCTAGTAGGGAACAGGTTGAATACAAAGCCAGGGCTCTACACTATCTTTGCTTGTGACCTGGGCTGAAATAATTGCAATCAATTGTAAAGTTGCAATTAATTGTAAGTCCGATCGTGTGACTAAATGCACAAATCTGATTGGCTCTTTGGGTGTGTTTTCTCACTTGCAATTAATTGCGACTTTTCAATGGTTTGCGTGTCTTTCTGCAATGGGGCCCATGTCACGCAAGTACGTTTTGCCCCAAATAACCAATTACAGGCCCAACAATGTTATGTCATTAACAAAATGTATTCTATTTCAAATCTCACTCCCTTTATGAATCAAAACTTTAATCGTGGATGAGGTTTGTCATGGAGGAATACAAGATTTTCCAACATATTGCAATGCTAGAAAAATTTGTTTTTTCTTGATTGCCTGAAACAAGAAATAGCTGGTTTAAAACAAGGGAACAATTTGTTTAAATGTCTGATCATTCTGGTTGCCCAGTGGGACAAGTAAAATCATATCTTACAAAATTTGATGGCCCAAAGCTAACTTTTGGTGGCCCTAGGACAGTCGGTTGGAATGGATAGTTGCCTGATTGGGCCACTAACATTTGACTTTTTACATTTTCAAGGGCCGAACATAAATGTTTCTTTGTTGGTTAATGCTATTTCTTTCCCCATCTTACCCAAGAGGGTCCCTACAATGTGATCCCTAACTTTGGGGCCATTTTCATTGCACTTTATCAAATTTGTACTGGCCCGACATGAATTTTGTCTTGGTCACATTTTGTCTTTATTTAACCTTGCTCATCAGTCTCCCAACCATGAGATCCCTAATTCCTAAAATCCTTAATTTTCACTGGACCTAATACAAATTTTACTAGCCTAACATCAATCAATTTTGTTTTTTACTTCACCTTCTTACAGTCTCCCCATAATGTGATCCCTGAGGAGACATCGGATGAAATAAATGCAGAAGAGCAACAAGCAATGCAGAATGGACATTGTGAGCAGTCAGACAATTTAGGTAGTTGATAGCTTGATAATCATATATGGATGAATGGATGAATGGATGGATGGATAGTTGGTTGGTTGGTAGGTTGGTCAGTCCGTCGGACTGACAGACAGGTGGATGGATTGATAGGATGTTGGTTGGGGTAGTGGGTAGGTGATTGGGTGGATGGATGGATGGATGGACGGACGGACGGACGGACGGACGGACAGATGGATGGACCCCAGACTCCTCTCAAACTTACATCCGTTATCACAAAATATGAAATGAACGATATCAATATTATTTATTCAATTTATATTTTCAGCTTTAACTGATGACGCAGAAATAGAGAAGGATGAGACAGCAAAGGAAGAAACTAAAGAAGAGGAGGGGGTGGTTCCCCCCCAGGACCCCCTCAAGCTGGTCCCGTTCAGGACGGACGGACTGACGTGGGTCGAGGAGGGGATGGAGCTGGTGTACGAGAGGGAGATCAACATCGATGACCTCCCTGCCCTCAAAGAGCTGTTCAAGAAGGGTCTTGACATCGACATCAAGGAAGACAAGGTGAGATTTGCAATAGAGATTACAAGCTACAGTCACTTGAAGGGGAAGTTTATGAGACACCATGCGACACCATGCTGAATTCTTTTTTTCATTTCAAACGTAAGGAAACTGACCAGAAGAGATATGTAAAATGAATGAAAATGAGCCAAGAGAATCTGCCTTCTCTGGGATTCTAACCGTAGACCTCTGGACTTCTGGGTAGATTTGTGCTCTACCAACTAAGGGTTAGGGTTAGGGTTAGCATGACCAGCATGAAAAGGGGGGGGGGGCAGGACAAGGAGAAACAAAACAAGAGTGAAGCTGGTGAAAACAAACATGGTCTAGAACAAGTCAGTTGTATTTTTTTTAGGTGAGTATTTTGATGATAGTTATGGCAATTCTCACTGTACTTTCTGTTGATTTCTATGTTATCGTACCCTGCTGACAAAGATGGAGGAGGGAGCATGGAGAAAGAAGGCAAAGATGTAGACAAACGGGCTAGTAAACCAAACATGGTCTAGGACAAGTCAATTGTATTCTACTTGTGGTATTTTGATGATAGGTATGGCAATTCTCTCTGTATTTTTCTGTTGTTTTTCAAGGTGTTGTCATACTCTGTCAAAGAAGATAGAAACGAGATCAGAATTTACTTCTATTTTAACTTCGGTATTTTCATTATGATATCACTTTTTATGATATATCTTGTATTGATTTCAAGGTGCTGTCGTACCCTGCAGAGGAAGATGGAAGAGGGAGTGTGACCAGTATGAAGAAAGGGGGCAAAGACATTGACAAAAGGGACTAGTGAAACAAACATTGTCTAAACAAGTCAATTGTATTCTACTTGTGGTATTTTGATGATAGAACTGGCAATTCTCACTTTATTTTCTGTTGTTTTGTCAAGGTGTTGTCATACCCTGTCAAAGAAGATAGAAACGAGATCAGAATTTACTTCTATTTTAACTCCTGTATTCTCATTATGATATCACTTTTATGATTATGTTCTATTGATTTCCAGGTGCTGTCATACCCTGCAGAGGAAGATGGAAGAGGGAGCGTGACCAGTAAGAAAGGGGGCAAGGATAAGGACAAACAGGACAAGAGAGGGGCTAGCGGGGCTAGCAAAAAGGAGAAACCAAAAGAGGCCAAGGTAAACTATATGATTATTGTTTTGTTGGTCGTAATCTATGTAGTTTGTAGATTTAACCAGCAAAAATTGACTTGAGTGAAATGAATACTCAGTTGAGAAATTCATACACATTTGGCACATCATCATCATTGGCAAATAGCTTTTTGGGCAAGGAAATCAGCCTACCCTAACCCTAACCATTTTTTTGTGTTTCTCACAGTCTAAATGATTATGGAAAGATGGAAAAAAACAGATTGTAAATATTTAAAATTGTGGCAATCAATTTTGTAAATGTTGTTTTTTTGTATCAAAGTAAAGACCTTTCAATATCAAGATAATTACCTTTACCATTTTAATTTGCTTCTCCGCCTTAATTTATGTAGGAATCGAAACATAGAGGAAACTGACCCCCCAACATATTCATTACATGTGTGATTACAATAGCTAAATAACATTTATTCCACAGATATTTTGAATTTTGGAACAAAGCTGTTGAAGTGATACTTAAATAAGAATATGGGAACTCTTTGTTGAAAAGACAAAGAACTCTTAACCTCTCCCTTTTCTGTTATTTGCATTCACTCCCAAAAGATGACAGAAAGAAAAAGAAGAAAAAGGAGCCTCCGGAGGGCCTCCGGAGGTCACGATCCTTGGGTCATACCATGTCGAGATAGGGGAGCTCATCAACAAAGATTTTAAAACAATATTAAAGGAATATGGAAACAAGTTCAAAAGACAAAGAATTCTAATCTGTCTCTTTTCCATTCTTTACAGCCTCCGCCCAAAGATGACGGGAAAAAGAAGAAGAAAAAAGAGCCGGAGGTAGAATTGCATCACTTGCCTCCCGAAGTCACGATCCTTGGGTCGTACCATGTCGAGATGGGGGAGCTCATCAACGGAGAGACGAGGATCGAAGAGGTGTGCATCTGCAAAGGAGGATCACTGGATGCGGAGCAGGGGGAGGAGAAGGAGGAGGAAACGCATGATGGAAAGAAGGTAACATTTTGAATTACTTTCATGTAAAAAGAAAGTTCATGTATTTTACAACTATAAAATAAGTATGTAAGCGAGAAGGCAAGAAAGTCAAAGATAACATTTCTACCTGAAAAAAACTGCTTTAAAAGGAGGAGGTGAAAGAGGAGGAAACGCATGATGGAAAGAAGGTAACGATTGTATTCACCTTGTTTGTCATAAGTATGTTTCTCCATATTTTGCAGCATTAATATTGAATAATTAAGTGACTCTAAGTAAACTCTGTTTTTACATTTTGTCCCATATTGATTATTTAGAAAAAAAAATCATCTTTAGAGTGTACAAAAGTGATAATTTAATATGTAACTTGAAAGGCCACCAATAACTACTCAAACATGATGACATATTCATAGAGTTTGGTCTTTGTAATCTCATCTTATTAGAAATTAAAAGAGGGGAATTTATTTCAATATATGCCTGCTAGATATTCACAATTTGCTGATATTTAACTCAAGTTAAATTAACATTTTGGTTTGAGTTTTTTGGGGGGAGCTTATATATTACTAAATACTAACCCCTCATTTCAGTCACTATGTTAAATGAGATAATTAGATGCATGCATGGCAAAATAACAATCATATGAAATATAGAGATGACTTATGACAAATGCATTTTGCTGAGTTAATGCTTATTTGCAAAATAGGATGGGTACACCTGAACAGATCAGTTATAGCCATACTTATAATTGTGCACGTTTAATTCATACATTTGATTTCTTACTCTCAATCATGACAACTTTCCTCATAAGATGAAGAAACAGAAGGTAAAATGCACATGATACACATGAGATTTGTATAGGTTTGTTTTGATAGCTAACACAGTTAAGCAATAGATGTTGCACATTTGTTACAAGTAATAGATATGAATATGCCTATTTACTTCAAAATACATAGGTAATTAAATTGTTGTTTGAACTTCTACAAATCTTGATGCTGTTGCGATGATTTAAAGGAAACAAATTCAGATTTTGTCTGTGTTGCATGTATGTAATGAACTTTAGTGTAAATGATATGTTTATGTATGTGATTTTATTTTATTTAAAGTGTGTTTAGTAGTTAGTACATACCACTTCTTTTTCCAATTTGTATCTGCAAACCACATGTACTAGCTTGGAATCAAAGTTCTATAATCAGTGAAATCTTGTAATGTGAATTTTACTTTAGAGATTCGATCACCCCGAGATGCTTTTGAATGATTTTTTCACTATTTTAACCAGTAAGCACACTTTGTCTGCATTATATTCATTGTAAATATGTGTTTTGGTCCTTGCAAATTTAATTTGTTTAAAAACAATCATTGAATGACTGTAGAGTTAATTAACAAGAGTCAAATTTTGGGAAAGAGCCCCTGCATGCAAAGGAAATTAATGTGGTACATATTATCCATTTGTAAAACTAATATATTTCAAGATTAATTCCTTATTTCAACATCTTCATCAATTACCAGAACATGTTGTTATTTGCGTACATATTCATCTGTGAGGATGCCTAATTATATTGTAAGCGACATAAATCATTGAAAGTGCTGAATATTTGAATACATGCAAGTACATTTTGTTGAGAGATGACTAAATGTAGATTCAAATGTAGCATTACTATGCAATATTAACAATCATAATTGTTTGCTTTTATTTTGCAGGATAAGAAGAAAAAGGATGGAAGCGAGTCAGCGAAAGGGAAGAAAGGAAAAGATGCCAAACAAGACAAGGATAAAGGTAAACTATATAAAAGATATTTTACTTACCATCAAATCTTGATTACCTACTCAGGATATTTTAGCCTTGCCAGTGATAAATGCACTATTCCTTGGAGGACCTTGTGATAATCATCATCATCATCGTTCACCATCATCGTCGACACCGTTGCCATCATCATCATTATCATCAGAATCATTGTTGTCATCAATGCCATCATCATTGCAATTATTATCGTCATCATTGCCATCATTGCCAACATCATCTCCACCACCACTATCATCATCATCATCATCATCATCATCAGCATCGTCATCATCGTCATCGCCATCGTCATCATCGTCATTGTCATCGTCATCATAATCATCATCATCATAATCATAATCATCATCATCATCACCATCATCATCATCATCATCACCACCACCATCATCTAATGTTCTTCTATTTCTATTTATGCAGGTAAGAAGCCGGGGAAAGGGGATGCTAAAGATGCCAAGAAGGATGCAGGAAAGGGTAAGAGGCCCCCCTCCGGGGTGACCCAAGGGGAGGATGAGGAGGAGGCCGCACCCCCACCTCCTCTCACCGTGACCTTTGACCTCCAGCTCGTCCAGTGGAAGACCGCCCAGGAGTCGATACCAAAACTGACGCCACCGGCACGGAGATTCCGGGTGAAGAGGGAATGACAGAGAATCAAGCGTAATAGACATTTCATTCAATGCATCAGCGATACATTGAAACCTTGTTATTGGCATATGGAGGGACTTGGAACCATATGACAATTACATAACAAGGAACTTGGATCCATGAAATTACTTGTTATATCAGGTTAAAGTATGAAATAATATAAAGAGCTTGGGTCAGCAAATTAAGCTACAAAATGTATATTAGAGCTCTCCATTTCGAGGTTCAACTCAATCACTACACTGCATTCAAGAACAAACTCATTCCCAAAAAAAATGAAACAGCCAGTATAGGATAAACCTTCATGTGGATGTATACATGAAGATTAGGTTAGTTAGGACAGAGAATCAGATATAAAGTTATGGCTATATAGATTCCTAAAATGGCATCACCAGCACCAGAGGTACAGGATATAGAAGCCGAGACAGTCACTTGAATACAGAAACCTGAAACTCTTAAAAAGACTCAATTAAGGATTTCCAAATCCCCAAATTGACCCTACCTGCCCAGAAAAGTCATAGAATGAGTCATGGGAGTATCGGCACCAGTCTTGTCTGTCAGATCCTAATCCCCCCATACTCAGAAAGAGGTGTCTCTCCCGGCCCCCTCCCCTCTCCTCTCATCAGCAACTTTGGTAGATGGTCTGAATCAAATAAGTTGAATGACACCTGGGCCCTCTCTCATCAATCTTTTTTCTAATTGTTATGAGTGTCCAATTATTGTTACTACCATGGTAACAACTACAATGCTCAATGCCGATTGGCTGTCAGCAGTACAGTTGCAATAATTGGACGCTTTACAATTGGAAAAGTTTTATGAAATGGGGACCTGTACATAATATTGTTTGACATTAGTAATAAGGCAACATAATACTTTTCTCACAAGGATCTCAAGCCATGGAATGGAAACATTGGTTAAGATCCAAAGATATGATTGGTATCATAGAGAAATGGTGATCTGAAAACTTGTCCCACCTATTTGATGCTTATTTGAATAAGACAAGGACATTACTTGGACTCAACACTCAATAATAATAATAATAATAATAATAATAATATATTCGATTTATATAGCGCCTAATATAAAATTATCTCTAGGCGCTTTACAAAATTATACAGAATAAACTTAATACATATTAACTTGCTTCACTTCACTTTACAATAGTTATCTTAACGTCAATATAAAGGGGGCATTCGTAATGTGCACATTTTCAAAATGTTTGTTCGTGATGTAGGGCAAACTGTAAAATTTTATACACATGTACTTCATATCCGTCCATATCCCCGATTCCAATATGATTTATTATTGATGTGCTTAATCTCATTATTTTAGATGTAAATTATATGTAAATTACTGTAAATATGTATGTACAAAAGAATTACCCGAGTGAAATATTTGTATAAATTTGTATTAAATGGTATACTATATTGTATATTATGAAATCAATTTACTAGTATCATATTGATTTTCTATCACTTTTGTTATTGTGTGTTTGTTTGTTTGATGTGTTGGAATAGTATTTTCTTATAAATAAAAAAAAAGGGCAGCCAAATGCTGGTAATTTTTCTCACTGATTTCTGATAAGTGCATAATTCCTGTGACTCTTGGGTCTGGTAACTTGCTGATTGGTCTACAGCCATTTGGTCTACTAGAAAAATATAAATTTGGGGGCTTATGAATATAATTAGGGATTATGATTGGGGTTAGGGGTGTGGATTGAAGTTCAAACGGTTCTGCATGCCATGTTGTCTGAGCCACTGTCCACTGACATAGTAGCAGACACAACGTCTGTGACATTATCCAATGTTATTTGTTCAAGCTCATTTGAAGTGGCATTGATAATTTCCATTATTAGCGCAGAAAGAGTTGTAATGTAAGGTTGCAATTAATTGCAAGTCAGACAATACACACATTTAAATCACTATATTTGCGCATATAGTCAAATGATCTGACTTGCAATTAATTGCAACTTTACAATCGATTACAATGCCAACATTTCGCTTCCCTTTAATCGCTGATGGGAGAAAAGTCTTTTCTGTTACAAAAAAAGAAATCTAGGTAACACCAAATTTCCTGAGAAACATTCAAATTTATTTGAACACAATTCTGTATTATCTGCACAGCAGTTGAATCATATAACATATGTACATGATTAATCCTTTCAATTAGAAAAATTTACTTACACTGTATTTATATTTTAATATTTGACAAGGTATATACACTGTACAAAATTGCAACAATAGGAATATGCAGTACTAAACAAACTTAACAAATCTTTTTTTCTGATTCCTAGTTATTCTTTTATGTAATTCCTATACTGTGAAGTCCCAATAATAATCGAGTGACACCTAACGTATTACTCCTTCCAGAATTATGTTGGGAATCTAAACTGGCTAACTTCTTTGACAACATTATCAAATGAAAGACATACATGTAGGTTATGCCAATATTTTCTCAAAACTTTACATATGGACAAAATCTATTTTTAAAAGTAGAAAATTACTACTGAAATAAACATTCATAAACATTGAATGTTAACAGAAATGGAGGAACATGAAAATTACCAACATATTGCCCAATAGCTATAGCTGGCTTTCTCAAAGAGTAACTTTCAAGAAATTGTGGTACAGTGAAACCTAATTATAACGAGGAACTTGGGTGCATTGATTTTATCCAATTTGTATCTGATATCTTGTATCAGGGCTTAAAAACAGTAAAATATATAGAACATAGAAAATACCTCACTATATCAGGTACCTTGTTTATAACGGAGCTTGTTATATCCGATATCTAGTTGTATCAGGGGTTTAAAACAGTAGAATACATAAAACATATCTTGCTTTATCGGGTACCTTGTTTATAACAGAGCTTGTTATAAAGAGGTTACTTACACACTCCCATGAACAACCAATATTTTTCAGCACTATATGAATGGCGCCTCAGTAAGTAAGTTGATGTTGGGGAGAAAATTCATGAATCATTTTCTAACTTTGTTTCTCAAAATGTCTTCCACAAATTATATAAAAAGCAATATTAAAAGTATCTGTAGAAAGACAACAATTTCAATAATTAAGTACAACCGATCAATCTACACATGTACATTTTCAAGGTGTTTTCTTGGCTAGGATTACAGAAAACACAAAAATACACAGCACACATTTATTAACTGCATATGTACAATTACATCTGACAGTCTGATTACATACTATAAGTGGCAAGAATTTATTCTACAGCGATCACACTACTTGATCCACATGACCATTTTCATATGTGTAAAGATTAGTATAGATTTAAAAAAATTTTAGACAAGCTTTAAAGGCTTTGTTTGTTGGTACTCACTGTCCCGTTCCATGTTGATCATTGAGAAAGTAGTGGTGATAAACACTAAAACCAAGGCAGTGGCGTAGCGTGTCAAGACTGATGGGGGGGGGGGGGGGGGGGGGCACATTCAATTGATCAGTCGATGTAGAAAGTAATCTTGATCTTTAGACCAGCATGTTCTTAATAATCTTGGCACTTAAAGTCTCGCTATGTCACTTTTGTCATAACCATGTGCATGGCCACGTGATAATGAAGAAAGCGGTCGCATTAGAACCAATATTAGAGTAACGGCAGTCTCCCTCGAAACTGACCAGTTAGCTGATAGAAGAGCCTTCATCTTGACCATATTTTCGAGTTCTTAGTCTTGGCACTCAAAATACATCTCAATACGCCTCAATACACCACATAGATCTAGATGCATTTGTTCATTACATTAGTCATAACCGTGTACATGGCCATGTAATAATGGAGAAAGCGCTGCTAATTAGAACCTAGAGTTCGGCAACGGCTAGCGAATAAGTGAATGAGTCTCCCTTCAAAGTGACCGGTTTGCTGGTAAAAGACCCTTGATCTTTAGACCAGCTTTTCATGTTCTTAGTCTTGGCACTCAATACATCTCAATACATCACATACTAAGTAGATCTAGACGCATATGTTCATTATGTTCGTCATAACCGTGTGCATGGCCATGTGATAATGAAGAAAGCGGTCGTGATAAGAACTATGAGTAACGAAGCAGCTAACGAGTAACTGAACGAGTCTCCCTCAAACTGACCGGTCAGCGGGTAGAGAAGCTCGGCCACGCAGATGTCCTGCTTGCAGAGGTCTGGGTCCCAGTCCCTGTAATACCTGGGGACGAACGCAATAATGATAATAATTATAATAATAACGGTTACTGAAGAGCCTCAAAAGGCAAAACAGCCTGCATAACTTAGAAAGTTCCTATACTTATTATATACAGCTCTTATATAGTTTAGCACTGTTGAATATTTGTAGATCACTATCATACTTTATAATAATAACTATATACAGGGTGGCCCAGAAATAACGGAATAGGGCACTTCCCAAAATAAAGTAAGGAAATGACTGGGTCCATCGGATAGTGTGTCTTTTCAAATGAAAATTGATACCAAGAACATTAATTTTGGTCATGTAGTTTTTGTTTTAGAGCGCCGTGAGTGACACCATGTCAGGGTTAATTTTTCTTCAATTTTGACTGATCTATTGGCTAAAGAATGACCCGAACGGCTCGTCATAGAATTACGGCGCTTCGGTTATTCAGTCGAATGCACATTAACAAAGGTGTCCGCATCTTGAGCGCACCGTCATTCTATGACAAGACGTTCGGGTCATTCTTTAGCCAATAGGTCAGTCAAAATTGAAGAAAAATTAACCCTGACATGGTGTCACTCACAGCGCTCTAAAACAAAAACTGCACGACCAAAATTAATGTTCTTGGTATCAATTTTCATTTGAAAAGACACACTATCCGATGGACCAAGTCATTTTGTAACTTTATTTTGGTAAGTGCCCCGTTCCGTTATTTCTGGGCCACCCTGTATGATGACATAAATGGTACCCTGGGGTACCAAACAAATATCCGCCATTTTGTTTAATTATTTATTTATTTTTTAGGGCTGTACCAGGGTATAGCGTGCATACAAGCGCGCGCTGCACTGCATACACAACGCAATACGGTTGTGCTTCGAGTGGACACAAGATGGCGCTACACAACGCGGTACCCCGGGGTACCGCGTGTGTCATCATATTCATAACGCGTGCACATCTATCCTTAGACACTGGTGGCGCACAGGAGACAAACAGAGATGAGAATTTAGAATGTTATCAATACATGTATCAATATTTTTTGAAAAAGTGAAAGCAGGGCTGGATGCTAGCACTTTCCCGCTTTCCCTGGGCAAGTAAATATTGATAAGTAAAAAGAAAAAAAATCATCTACAAGAGAAAAGTGTAATTCCTTACGTGTTAATCTCTTCTAGAGACGAGCAAGAATTTGCCAAGGAAATGAAACAACTTGGCACAATTAACTGATCTTTTGTTGCACATTGGTTTTTGGGGGGCATGTAAAGTTTTTGTTCGGGCAAGTACAATTTCAAGATTCATGATTTAGAAAAAAATAGTTAAGAGTGGAGGCTTGATGAAAGATGTGATAAAATAAACCAAACTTTGGTGGGATGGGCTGTTGAGAAAAGGGACAGGCATTCAATTTGAAGCAAGGTGTGGTGAAAAGCCTTGAAATACCACAAATACTCTAAAATCATACAATCATGTAGTATGCACATTTACCATTGTAATTTAATAATTGATTCTTGTTTACTTTATGAGAAAATTTTGTTACGATAATGTTGACATATTTTTTCCTACAATTTTTCAGCCTGTTATCGTTTACATCAAATCATAATTAAAATACTTTTTGTAAAAACTATTAAAGTAGCAGAATGAGTGGTCATGCTAGGCCTATACTCCAATAAGAATAAACAAAGCATACAAAAGGAAGATAAAAAGTGACAGAGGCTTCTTACATGATGACTGGTTCAGGCTCCTGTGCAGGCGTGGTGGTGTAGGTGACGGTGCTGTACACGGGGAACGACTGGACGATTGACCCATTACCAGAAGGGCTGGCAACTATTGGTGTGTCGGCTAGGAAACAGCTCGCCCCATTGGCACCTGAGCAACTCAACTTGACAGTTGATGTGGTATATCTGAAAGATCATAAGACAATGTGATTAATAGGAATCAGAGATATTAACATTCAAACAGATAGTAGTGTAGATCACGTCGCTATACACGGGGAACAAAAAAACAAGAAGGCAAGGTGCTAACTTAAAGGGACTTAGTAACATTGTCCAAATCCTCAAAATAAAATTTTAATTCTAGCGGTTCCCTCATACCTTGTTATAGTTTGTATTAACAATAACATCATGGGACAGGCTTCGGTTTCGTTACAAAGATATGTACGATCGAAGTATTCAGATAAGAAAAACTCAGGTGGAGTTTTGAAACCGTGTACAAAGTGAGTGCAGTGAGTTAGTGAGTATCACTTTGCATTTGTGCTCATTACTTGGCCATGCAATGTCCATTTGACTTTAAATTTTCACACAATACCCTGTCTTGCATCAACCATTCATAACTTTTTGCACATGTCAACAAAGTTACTAGATCTTCTCTCTCCAAAAGGAAAGACAGGACCAAAATCAATTAAACATATTCAAATTCCCAGAAAAATACAACTTTGTTTATAGATCAATATTTGCGCAGGTTTGGTAATTTGGGGGGAACTAATCAACATAAAACAAAAATTGGCAAAATATTACTCACGTTACTCTAGCGGCAAGAACCTCGTACTGCGGGACTCCGCTGTACACCCCCGCTTCTGTAATGAGCACTTCCACGTTGACGCTGGTTGGTATATCGTGGCATATGCTCATGAGCTCTTCCAATGTCTGCACGGGGGGTTCCGGCTCCACATAGGCCTGGCCCGGATCAAGGGTGGGGAGGTCTGCAGTTGTTTCCATTCCTAGTGGTTCTGTTGTTGGTGGTGCAGTGGTTGTTGGCTCAAAGGGGTGCTCATCGGGACTAGGATAAACAAGTTAGAGATAATCAGTCAATCAATAGAGATAATCAATCATCAATGTCTCCATAATTAATGAGATTAAATTCAAAGTTTTGGGATTATATATCTAACTAGGGTGGTGGATGGTGAGGGTGCTGGCGTTATATCCATACCCAGTGGTTCCATTGTTGGTGGAATGGAGGTTGTTGTCTCTAACAGGAGCAAGATATTGTGCTCAGTAAAATATTGAGTTACAATTAATTCGAATTTGTGAATTCAGGACCATTCATCTGTGTTATATGTTCTGAATTGACTAAAAGTCAAGTTGCAAATACACATTCAAGGTTTTAGCCAAGTCATTCAGTTCAGCTGACTGATCTTTTCTTGCCAAATAATATAATAATTAAGTAAATATTAAAGTTGGGCAAGTAAAATTACATGAATTACCTAGTTTTGTTACCTGATGGGGCAATTTAATTATTGGTCAACTATGAGAAAATAATAATAATGTAATTCTCTTAGGTTTAAATCTTATTTAGAAGTAAGGGGGCAAGTAAACTGTCTGTTTGGGCGATTGAAATGAGAAAAATTGTGATTTAATTTGCCCGAATGGGCCAGAAAGGAAAAAGGTTAGTGTGGGGGATTGTACACGTATATAGTGTTAAAAGGATCATAGAATCCAGACATCAATTTGCAAACTGACTTACTTGAAGACCAATGCCCAATCCTCCTCCACTGTGACGTTGGAGTCGCCTCGTTTGCCGACCCGGTCTGCAGGGACAAGCGCCCTCAGTTGTTCCTGCATGTACAGGGCGAGGACCGAGCAGTTCTGCAGCTCTGATTGGCTCAATCGAAGGATGCACCCGGACATTGTATCCTCCCCGAATGTGATGGCGGTGGTTGATGAGAGCCCACATAAACTGCCATCCCCTGGACAGGAAATTGAAGACAAAATGTAGAATAACATTTTATGAATCCAAAAGAATGGGTTACACAAAAAACAGATCAGAGAAAAAAAGAAAAAAAATGCAAGTATCAACATCAAGGGCATGACACAAATTGATACTTGAGGAAGGGACGAATATATAAAGACTGTTGTCTTTATATATTCGTCCCTTCCTCAAGTATCATATTGTTTGGCATTTTGTTAAAATAAAATTTTGGGGATAAATAATAAATCATCCCTCACTTCTTTTTCCATAAAAAACACATTGTGAACAATGTTATCATGTTAAAATAAGTCTATGATCATAATTTATTCCTAACACATGTGCAAATGAAAAAAAAGTGCTATCCTTGAGAAAACATCTTGAGCATCATCCACCATGTCGAAGATAGTTGTTTTCAAATAACAAAATCTTTCCTCGCTTCAATTCTACAAGAACCACATCAGTAAAATAGTCTTCATATAAATATACGTCTATGACCATAATAAATTCAAGCACATCTGCTAGAGATACAATATAAAATACAATGCTTACCTGGAGAAAACATTTTGAGCTGGTTGATTTCATCATCGTCACCAGGTCAAAGACGTATACTGTCTCGTTTACTGGCACCACGATGCAGCGTGGACGGTCGGGAACTCGGTGCAGTTGATTGGGGGCCCTGTGTGGTGGGAAACACAAGGGGCATCTGGGTGCAATTCCCGTCAGCAGGGGCTTCCCGATGATGTAACCGGGATTACCTGACTCTTGAAGGTTCCGGAGTCTCAAGGGGTAGTCCCGTCAAAGGGTCGCTGGTTGTCTCGGGAGGTAGGTGAACTGGGTGGAAAAGAGGAGGGTGATGTTGAGCGGGGTGGTGTTGATGGGGATATAGGGACCTGGAGTGGTCGTAGGCGGGGCTCCCGTTGTTATGTCGATCGTAGCGTTCCCGCTCTGTATGTCCATTGTTGCGTTTGGATTTGGTGCTGAAGTTGTAGCTGTGTCCATGGTTACATTGGAAGCATTTATTCCTGTGACAGGCCGAGGCTGTTGTCCCCTGGATGGTAGAGGGAGCTGCAGTACTGACTAGAATTGTAGAACCAGGGGCTGATGAAAATGTAGGTGAGGTTCCAGGATTTGATGTCCACTTTGCGAGGTCATTGCTGGTATCAGGGGGGTTGGACCTGTTGAAGCCTGTGTTGCATTATCCGTGGGGCTTCCAGATGTACCCTGTTGTGTTGAGTTGTCCATAGGACTTCCAGTCATGGCCTGTTGTGTTGAGTTGTCCATGACAGTGACTAATTGTGTAAAGCTACCAGTCATGCTTCCAGGGGGAGTAGGTTGCGTCATGTTGTCCACCGGGGTCCCAGAAGTGGATGCATCATCAAAGATGGCAAACCCTGTTGTATTGTCCGTCGTAAAAGTTGCCGACGTCTGTGAACACCGTCTCAAACACGTCTGTGACATCTGTGATGAATGTAAAGCCATCTGTAGCACTAAAAGTAGTAAGAGGGGTGCTCTCGGTAGGAGGTTCTGTCATGGGTGGAGGAGGAACAAACTCCTCCCCGTCTTCAGTGCCGATGCTGTTGTCCTTCATTAGGGGTATGGCACCCATGATGACTTTCCCCTTGATGCTGACAATCTCGCCACCGCGCCAGAACATCTCGTAGTTGACGTTGAGCACCGAGTTGAGACAGACGCCCCGTCCCGTTGTCAAAGGACGGTGCAGGGTGGCTGGGTGTAGCCGTCGTCCCACTGGCAACGAACGGGAACCAACTGCTGATCAGTTGTGGTGTTTTCATAGTCCTGAAAAAGCGAGAGGTCGTACGCACCAAGGATATCCCTTCGCCAGAATGGTCCACTAGGTACTCGGAGATGTCATCAAGGCAGTAGTACTCGACTTCTGTCGGGGCGATCACATCTGCGCTGTACTGACTGGCAACAGTCGGTGGTACCGGGCACGGGGATACGACTCGTCAGTCGACCGGAGAAACATGAGGGCGCTGAAGGGAGAATACTCGCTGCAGAGAAGCTGGATGGGCGGAAGTACGCACTGCGTCGAAAAGTCCTCCTGAACTGCACCGGGGACGTCCAGAGGCACTCACCACTCAGCGACATCTGGGGAAGCGCCAGGAAGCCCCTTGCAACTCTGTTCATACAGCAGCTCCACAGGATCGCCGTTGCTGTATGCCGCGATACTGGGACTTGCATACTCCAGCGACCTAAAAACAACAAGAAATATTCCTTGGTCGATTGATTTGATTTGACATATCTATTTCCCACTTTTTCAACAACAATACTTGATAGGCCCTAACTTAATGTGTAAAAAAATGGCATGGGAAGGACTGTTTCAGGATGAACCTTACCATGGCAACCTCAACAATTTGGAAATTGTAGAAAAAGTGTCTCCCAGGAGGAGAAGATGACCAAGATCTCAGAGAAGGAATATACCTTGGTCAATAGTTGTGAGAAATAAGGCTTACAATATCTCTTTTCAAGCCTGCTTGATTAAAAATTTGTTTGAACACTCTTTACTTATATTGATTTAATGTATAACAATAACTTGGATCATATTTTTTAATTTTCTGGGTCTCTTTTAAGGTAATCTACAGGCAAAATTGCCCTTCGATGTATTTTTCTTGACTGACCTACGACCGTTGTCCTGGTAACTGGTGTCGCGGCTTGTCGTGCTCAAGTCCTTCAAGGAACTGAAAGCCCTGGAATCACGTAGAGCAGACACAGTGCCGTAGTACAGGCCGAGGTAAGGACTGTTCGATGTCTGCACGCAAAGCAGAGGGGAATAGTCGGCTTTGTACAGGTCAGAGTTGTACAGTCGTATATAGTGGTCTGGTTGGCTCCAGTGATGTCTGTGCAGTTGAACACCAGGATATCCGCAGGGATACAATCCTGAAGGAAAGGAAAGGTCAATATCGATAAATATAATTCAATACTTCAAAAATGAAACTAGCGGGAATTACTATCATGTGTTTCAGATGCAAAATCAGTGGGGGAAGTCAGCTTTGTACAGGTCAGAGCTGGTGCAGTCGTATATAGTGGTCCTGGTTGCGGCACTGCTGGTCTATGCAGTTGAACACCAGGATATCCGCAGGGATACAATCCTGAAGGAAAGGAAAGGTAAAAAACAATAAATATATATTTACAAAGTTAACCAGAGTGAATTAACTGTGTTGAGTTCTGGATGCAAAAGGAGTGAGGAATAGTCCGCATTGTACAGGTCAGGGCTCGTGCAGTTGATATAGTGGTTTCGTTGGCTCCACTGCTGTCAGTACAGTTGAACAGTAGGATATCTGCAGGGCTATAGTCCTGAGAGAAACGTGAGGTAAAAAACTAGATTAATAAAATTAAATATTTCAACAATTAAACTGGGGTAAATTAACTGTTTTGACTTCTAGATGCAAAAGAAGTGAGGAATAGTCCGTATATAGTGGATTTGTTGGCTCCACTGCTGTCAGTACAGTTAAACATAAGGATATCCGCAGGGCTACTGTCCTGAGATAAACTTGAAGGTAAACGATTAGATTAATAAAATTAAATATTCCAACAATTAAACTGGGGTAAATTAACTGTTTGAGTTCTGGATGCGAAAGCAGAGGGTTGCAGCCTGCTTTGTATACATGTACATCAGAGCCTGTGCAGTTGTATATTCCAGTCAATTTAATTCAATATCATTTCAGTTTATTAATTTCATGAAACAACATATAAAATTGACAATATATATTTAGAGGCACGGATTTTCCGTTTCAAAAAAAGGCCTTTTCCGTTTCAGAAAATCGGGAATTCCGTTTTTACCTGCCTGAAAAACGGAAATTCCGTTTTGCCATAGACTTTGTACATGTGAAAAACTGCAAATTCCGTTTACCATCAAACTCTATACAAAATTCAATGAGTATGGTAAAATCATGATTTACCGATTTTTCTCTCGCTTCAACTTCAAGCTTTCATACGTATAACTATCAGCGTGTGGTGACGTCGTGTCGTAATCGAATTCCGTACCATTACCAAAGCCATAGTATATACCCCGGAACGAACGCGGAAGTAATTGTTATACACGTGTGCGCTGATTATATCTCGAACATTTTCTAACTCCTCGAACCTGCATGTGTACTGAAGCTTACATCATATCAGTACAACGACACGAATAAGTCAACACTAACACTTCACTTATATACTTTGCGTGCAGCTTATCGGGTCTTTTTTCTTACGCGAGATATCCATCCGCCGGGAATTGGGGAATTCCCCAATTCCCGGCGGATGGATATCTCGCGTAAGAAATGAGACCCATAACCTGCACGCAAAGTAAACGAGTGATATGGCGGGCTGTACCAATAGAGGGCGGACTGGATGTCAACGTTTGAGAATCGTTTAATCCATGTGCAGTATTAATATTACGTACATGGGTGACATGGTATGCGCAGCTCTGACTGATAGCAGCTAGCTGCGGGGCCGGGGCGCGCCGGGGTAGCTAGATCGGCTGTCATAATAAACGCAGCGGATTTCTTGTCGTTGTAAGTTGCATTCGACATCGTCTTTCTTGTACTTTTTTTGTCATTTGTTTTCTTCTGATAGTTTTCTACTACAAAATATGAATTTTTGAGGAAAAAGAGGTTTTCCGCGATTTTCCGTTTGAGAACTCATTTTCCGTTTCAAATGGTAAATTCCGCGATTTTCCGCGATCGCGGAAAATCCGTGCCTCTATATATTTTGTACATACTTGATCACAACAGCAGTCTGTATCGCAGTGGCCAGAGGTCAGGTCACAGGGACAAGGTGAAAGGTCAACATAGGCTGGGTTCGGCAGCAAGGACTCCACAAAACGGTTAGCAAAATCTGCAGAAGTTCAATAGAAATTACTACTAGTAAGAAACTTTTAATGACTAATAAGTAGTAAACAGAACTGGACATTATAAACGACCATTGAAAGCATTGTTCTTTTGATTTAAGAGTTGATGTATGCCTACTGATTTTTAAAAATACATTTTAAGATGAGAAGTCATTTATTCTCTACTTACACTGGGAACAAGATATATAATACACACTAGGATTTTTTTTCAATGAAAGTGAAGTTATTTAAAGCCAAATTTCAGCACCTTCTTAAAGTAGAATTTCATTGTTTTTTGTTTAGATTCAGCTCATATTTCCATATTTCATACATAATCCATAACACGATTACAAATAAGTATTTCAAAACATTGTTATTGAGGAGTTATCATCAATGAATTACTGATAATTCGTAAGCCAGTATTGTGGCATCAAAAGTTTGTGGCATCAAAAGTCCCGCCGAAACCAGCTGAAATACTATGACGTCACACTTTGAGTAAGTCATCATTAGCAGATGATGTCCGATATATAACAAACACATTCTATAGTGCATTTTTAACATGACTCTGTTCAATCATCCTTGTTTATTGAGGAGAATATTTGTCATTATTTGCTCCTCTGCCTCACACTTAAAAGCACTTTGTTGTTCTTTGACACACAATTTTCCCATAAAGCATGCTAAATAATGTTATTTGAATCTATCACATCGCCCATAAGTATCACACACAGAACTGTACAATCAGCGACAACCGCATCAAAATACAGCTGTTGAACAATGGGCCAATAGATCGTGCCCAGACTTCGGCGGGTCTTTCAAGCAGATACAGTAGGACTGTGTGTGACTTACTTCATTGAATTTGTCTTTATTTCCGTAATGTCTCAGAGTGAATGATTATTGTGTAAAAGTCGAGGTGAACCTTATTTACAAAATGCAATGAAATAAATGCGCTTTCGTGACAAGAATACACGTTTAGCAGACAATATTAGTGCACTAATGGTTGTGTAGATTCGCAATGAGACATCGTCTGCTAATGATAACTTACTCAATGAGTGACGTCATCAAAAGATTGGCGTTTTTTAGCGCAAAGAGTGCTTGTTTTCCATTCTTGTGATGGGGTTTCGTTTTGTTGTTGTAATAAGATATCGTGTTGGTATGGGAAATAAAACAAGTATTAATCTTAATCTGTTAGCCCCTAGCTCTCTAGTGATGCATTATTCTCATATTTTGTGATTTTCAATGAAATTCTACTTTAACCATTTCAAGTCATTTTACTAAATGATACTAGACTAATGTACAGCCATGTTTTGAACAATAACATTCTCACCATCCACTAAAACTCTGCTTATGATGATTGGTCTTCTACATTTATGTACATTACATGTATATAATGTTCATTGACAATTCGTAAAATGTTGTCACATAAATAGATTCATGTAATTGCTTTAAATTGCTTTATTGTATCCTATTTGTAATTTTGACATTGTTTCATTGAATGTTTATACGTGTATGTAATAATAACAATGGTAACTTATACTGCAAAGCTACTATAATATATATACTCTACTGCGTATTACAAATCTGTATTTCATTGCCCTAGCATTAGCAATGCTGCCTCAGGGGCATTAAGTATTTCAAGGAATACGTTCCTCAGTTTCTTGTAGTAAATGCAGCAATTAATCTGTTATAATGTAAAAAGCTCTGCAAATTCAAAGCTTAACAATTGCTCACCAGTAGCGTCTGTCCAGTTAATGGGACGTGATTCTAAGACATTTGCGTAGAACACCATTCCGTCAGAAGCATTGACATACTTTGGGTTTGAGTTTATATCGTCCGGGGCACAGCACGACACCAATATCGCTCCAGAAAATGAAAGGGTTGCTGAATCAAGCCTAAGAACAAGCTCCTTGAAGTAATCTCCTTCCTGTTCAAGAAATGCAAATTTGACAAATTTAAGTCATGTTTAACACAAATATTGTCATGTGATGTAATAGAGAATTTAATTGTTCTGTTGACTAGTTTGGGTTGAGTAAATATCATTAGGTCATCAATGTTACAGCATTATTAGCAGCATCATCAGCATCATCATCATCGTCGGCAGCGGCGGGGTCATCGTCATCACCACCACCACCACCACCATCATCATTATCATCACCAACATCCTCATCACCACCACCACCATCATCATCCTCCTCCTCATCATCATCATCATCACCTCAAACACGACCTCGGCCTCCTGCAGTCTCCAGGGCGTCGTTGAGACGTTAGATGGTCTGAGGGATCTTGAGGTTGTGGACTGCCCTTGAGTTGTGGCAGCTGGTGTTGGTGTAGTTGTGGGTGCCTGGCTTGGGGTAGGAGTGGTAGCGTTGACATTGGCTGTTGTATTTGTAGTATTTGTAGTATTTGTGGTGGTCAGGGCTAAGGAACAATAAAAACACCATCATTATTATTGGTGTTATTATGGTTGTTAACTTATTATTATTAACATCATTATTTAAAGGAATCTAGTAATCATTGTCCAAATTTACAAATCTTACGTTCATGACTTGTTTACATTGACTACAAATTTCTTGATTTGCAGGTGAATGTGTTGTTCTTGTGATACGGAACAAAAGTTTTCCCATGACATCCATCCACCACTTTGAACATGAATGCACAAAGTAAAAGCTAGAGCCTTAACCCACGATAGAAGAATTCAGTGGCTATGTAGTGTCATTCAGTTAAATGTAGTACCATATTTGCTGGTGTATTAACCGCACCTTTTTGCTGACGGAAGAACCCACACAAAAAGCGGGGTGCAGTTAATAAACAGATATAGTTTATGTGCAAGAAAAGCTTGAAACGATTTTCTGTTATGTTTCACTCCAGTCCGAAAGAAACAAGTAGTTTGTGTATTAAAAGTACACAATACTTAGGGAGAAAAGCCTGGAATATCTAGTTTAATAATGTTACACTGATCCCAAGCACAGTTTGATCATCTAGATTTTGTTTACCCCCTTAAAATGACAACCCTTAAAATGACAACCTAAAGTTGCGGGTGTGGTCAATGCACGGATGTGGTTTTTACTCCGCAATTACGGTACTGAACTGGTTTATTACCTGGAGTTGTAGGTGGGACAGGCCCCGGGGTGGGGCGTATGAAGGCATCCTCCGGTGTGACACAAGTCGGATTGAACAGGTCTTTGGAGTAGGACGTGACGGGGTCGGCGTAACAGAAGAACGTGATTGTTCCCTCGTTCTGATCGAGTTGGCTTCCGAGGACTAGGAAGACCCTGATGCTGCGATCGACGATGTCGGCCGTCGTTGGGATGAGGGCGACGCTGCCGGTGGCAAGTCTGAAGATAGCTAGCTCACCTAAAGGCATGGAAGGAAAGTTTGAAGAAAACAAAATTGAAATGATAATCAAGAATCGATATTGGTGATGATGATCATTGAGGAAGGAAAGGAGGAGGAGGGATTGATGATGAGGAAGGATTTTTGTAGACTGATGATAGTAAAGATAGTTGGTAGTGATGATGATGATGATGATGATGATGATGATGATGATGATGATGATGATGATGATGATGATGATGATGATGATGATGATGATGATGATGATGATGATGATGATGATGATGATGATGATGATGATGATGATGATGATGATGATAAAAATTGATCAAATCAATGACTGAAAATGTTGATGACATTAAAGGAAGATAAATATAAAAAGATACAATATTGCGCTGTTGCTTTCATTTCTACTGCTAAAATCACTGTCTCACCTGTCATATGGATTAATTTATTGAACATTACATGTTGTGTGCCAAAAATTGTACAAATAATGCTGTAACATCTTACCAGTAGATGTGTTGGTGAGGTACTGCGTACCGAATGTTGACTCTGCAGAGCATGCCACCTGCACTATATCCCCCAGCTGAATGATGTTATAGATGACCTAAAGAAAATAATAAAACGATCATACAGAATACAAGTGGAACAAACATTGTTATCCCAAAGTTCATATGAGTAGTATCGAGAACCACATGTTTCATGAGTTTTCACAAACCCTTTACAATCTTGTTATGTATTATTATTCATCTAAATTTTTAAAATTAAATCTGAAATAGTTGTTCAAAAACACAATTTTTAACATTCGCATGTTATTTTGATTTCTGTGTATTTGCTTTTGTTTTTTCTTGTACATCTTGAATCGTCAACAATCATCCAGACTTTTCTTTTTACCCATTCAGGACTGATTGATGTTGCTATACAGGGTGGCACAAACAAACGGAACAGGGCACTTCCCAAAATGTATTAACAAAATTATTATGATTGGATAGGGTGTCCTTTCCAATGAAAAACGATACCAAGATCAGTAATTTTGGTCGTGTAGTTTTTGTTTTAGGGCGCTCTGAGTGACACCATGTCAGGTTCCTTTTTTTGTCAATTTTTACAAAGTCAGTGCCTGATAAATCGCACTTCCTGCCCGTCATAGCATCGAACAACCATGCCCATTCTCTTGGCACACAGCTGAATGCACACTAACAATAGCGCGCGTATTGCTCATTGTTCGATGCTATGACGGGCAGTAAGTGCGATTTAAAAATTGACAGAAGTGGAAACCTGACATAGTGTCACTCAGAGCGCCCTAAAACAAAAACTACACGACCAAAATTACTGTTCTTGGTATCGTTTTTTTATTGAAAAAGACCCTATCCGATGGACATAATCATTTTGTTACTTTATTTTGGGAAGTGCCCCGTTTCGTTTTTTGGGGGCCACCCTGTATTATGTATTCTCCATGGACCCTAGCTCAGGTGTGTTCAGGACTTACCCTAACAGACGTACCATCTCCCGGCTGGACTACTTTATCTTGGAACACTAGCCACAGGGAGTTGTTTGCTAGGGGAAGGAAACATTACCATAACAGTAAACATTAATGTCCTTCATTCAAAGAGACTCAGTTTCAACTAGGAAACCTTAAAAAACATGAAGTAAAATAGTAAAATCAAAATGTCAGGTCAGTACAAATATACCACAGAAAGTTTTACAAATATTGGGAAAATTACTTTTAATTACATAATTAGTATTTAAAGCAACAATAAACAGTCTGTTCGGAGAAATATATTAAAGGAAGTATTTTGTTTGTCTTTCTTTAAGAAATCAGAATTTATTTTGCATTAAATGCTAGGTGCTATAAATATGAAATCAGCTAGAAATTGATATTCCATGATTAAGGTAAAGCCGTCTAAATCTTCTACATTCTTATATGGCATTCAAATAATTTAGATTTATAATACAATATCGCTTCTTTCCTTTTATACAAGTTCTTTTTAAATCAAAGAAATTGGATGTACATCTTCCATGATAGGCCAAATGACAGAGTTTGTAAACTAAAACAGCGGGAACAAAATTTCATGCAAAACAGTGTATTTCATTAGAAAAAAGAATTTGTATTTAAAGGTATGGTGACAAGAAAACTGCCTCAAAATTGGGTTTTACTGTATCTAAGGTAGATTTTCATGAAGATTACTAATACAAACATATTTTCCTCGTGGGAAAACCCGGTAAAATAAAAAAATCAACTTGTAAATTCACTTTCGGAACCCCCATAAAAAAGTCCCGGGCGAACAAAAAATGACGTCATCTTTGTGACGTCACCTGCAGGCAATCGCAGTTTAGCTCAGTCATATACGTACACGCTGAGTGCAATACTCACGTTGACACAGAGATATTATTTCCATTTGTTTCAATATTTGCAAACATTTGTTCAGGTTTATATCATGGACGATATACACTCAGATGTGTAGCTGCATCCTGCTACAATTCATTTCTTAGCAATTCTTAAGCATTTTCAGTAAAACCTCAATTTACAAGCAAAAACGAATTTGTTTTACAAGCAAGTCATAGGCTCTGCATGTAAACAATGCACATTCCTCCGCGTTGTGGTCTGCATGTGATGTCATGAATCGGGTGACACGTGCGCACATTCCCGCTCTGCTATAAATGACTTTTTTTAGGAGCATGGAACGCAGATGCAAAATAAAGCAAAAAAGTTGCATGAAATTTACCTTTTTTCCCAACTTAAGGATTTCTTTGAAAAAAAGAGTGTGGTATATCAATAAAGGCACATATTTAAAGCTATAAACCTGAATCAAAGCCGGGATTTCCCCCCTCCTTTAATGCATTGTAGTGGTGTTGGTGAGTCACGGGTACCCCGGTCCCGCCGACAAATTTGGAGTCTCGAGCGCAAAAATCAATACTCGATACCCGAAATTAAAGCAAAAGTCCCCTCTTTGAAGGCCCGAGTTATCTGCCCACTGTCATTTTCTTTTCTGGTGTGAAAAGGCTATCCGCTATCACTTTTCCAGAATGGGAACAATAAAGAAAAAATGCGCGCAAAAACAAGGATAAAACAGCGCCAGGTCAGATTTGCATCGGATCGATTGTTGCATGCACTGCAATCCTGTATATACACGTGTATGCGTTTTTCGCTGCTGCGCTTACACATGAAGTTGAACTACGTAATACGAATGGAAAATGAAATTGTATCGGAGTCATCGATTCATTGCATGTACACAATGATAATCGGCAAGTTGTAACTGAATGACGCTAGTTGGCAGAAAATAGCCAAAAATAGCGGCGCTATGCCTTTGACCACCCAGGTCATTTATGTCCTATTGTCATCAGAAATTTCTTAATTGAGGTAAATTTGAACAGTATGTTACCATAATTCCGTAAAAATCATGTCAGAAATGCTAAAACTGTAATTGATTTACGAATTTGCTGTATTTTAGAAGATGATTTATTGTCATAAATGCGCTGCATTTTTGTCACTACTTTTGAGTGAACATGTTTTCCCAGCGGCACGACATGCCGATCGCGAAATCAACAAATAAAATTAACTGGATAAATTTTGGGTACCCGGGACTCGCCCAAAAAATTATCACGAGTCCCGGGAGGTAAACACTCCCGAAATCAACACCACTAATGCATTGTTACCAACGTATATTGTGTATGTGAAGTCTTGCATTTTTTTTCAATTTTAAAAACAATGTTAACTAGCATGCAAACTGTAATAGATGTACAACATAATTATTTTCTTAATTTTAGTAATATTATCATACTTATTTGAGAGAAAATACAATCATGCACAATGTTGCATAATGTAGACTAGAAGAATATAATAATTGACAAACTATAGTATTGGTATGTCAGGTATGGTATTAAACAAATATATGATATCAAAACACACATTATATGATGTATGCATCTACAAAAATATGTAAATAATGTTATTATTTCATGTATCGTTTACTAAAAATGCATGCAGGTTACTTTACAATGACGTGCACTAGAATACAATCTGAGGAATATGATTTGTTTGACACATATATGTAATGATTTACTTATTATTATTTCAATTACTTTAATGAATATGATTTTCATGCTGTTAGTATAATAGTTATTACAATTTATTTCCATAAAATACACTCTTCTGTGATTACAAAACATGCAGTTCATGCAAACAAACAACAAAACATTACTAATCAGTATAATTCATTAAAAAATGACATTTTTATGTATATTTAATTGAATTGATAAATATAGTGTACAAAAAAGTTGTAAGGTTAAATGAAGACATAATACAATTTTTAAAACTGAGAAAATACTTGTACACTTTGCTACAACCTCTAGAAATATATACTGATGTTAAAGCAACGTTTCATGCCATGAACAAAATTACAATTAAGGATTTTTACCACGAGGGATTAGATTTCCATTGGCTGTAAGAAAAGATATATGGCATTGAAATGACGAGAACATATATTAATTACTCTCTCATAATCTTGTATTATTATGGTATGAAATCTATCTATCTTTGAGGTGGTCAAAGGGGATATGTTCATTCATCCCCCTTAAACAATCTTGAGGCGTGTGTTTTCTTTGAACCGAGGCATCATACAAAACAAAATACCAAAAATAAAAAAAATTAATTGATGCACTGGTGCTAGACCTTCAGGGCTGGGGGGAGGGGGGGGGGGGGGGGGGGGTGTTTCACAAAGATTCAAAGTTAAACTTAACTATTATAGAAAGCCATTTGATGACATAAATGGTACCCTGGGGTACCAAACGAATATCCGCCATTTTGTTTAATTATTTATTTATTTTTTAGGGCTGTACCAGGGTATAGCGTGCATACAATCGCGCGCTGCAATGCATACACAACGCAATACGGTTGTGCTTCGAGTGGACACAAGATGGCGCTACACAACGCGGTACCCCGGGGTACAACGGTACCCCGGGGTACCGTGTGTGTCATCATTTGTTGCCTTGGAATGAAATCAATTCAAAAGCAAACAAACAAGAATTTTAGATTTTTAATAAATGTAACTTGCATCAAGAACATGAAATCTCCTTGATAATCAAAATTATTAATGATTTGAATCAACATTTTATGCCTTTGAAAAGGGACTTTTACAACAATATTTCAAAGAAAGTAGTGGCTTTCCATAATTGTTAAGTCCATCTTAGAGTTAAGTTCAACTTGGTATCTTTGTGAAACACCCCCCCTGGTTTATAAAATAACCATTGTGACACAGCCTTACGCAAGTGTATGAATGACTCATTTAGTACACAACCAATAGGCCAACATGTAAATAATTTGCTCTAGAAATAGGATATATATCTATCCTGTGGCAAACTGAAATGGTTTTCCATATATCCCCATCCTAATAACTAGAAATTGCGCGCTCGGCGGGTCGCGCAGCCGAGCACATGTATCCCCCGAACCAATTGCATTGCACTTTTGTGGGTTGTAATATTGTGAACTGAACAAGTTTGGTGGTGTACGTTGTTCTACTAGGCTGGCAGTAGCCTTTGGGCAAGGCCTCGCGCGCTGTTTCACAGAGCTGATTGTGTGATTGTATGAGTTATGTGTACATGTACGCTATACGATCTCAGAACCGATTCTTCTCGGAACCGAGACATGGGTATGGAATCAGAATCGACTCCAAGCTGGGGCAGAACCGCCCAAGCCTACTTCATACCAAATAAGAAAATAATCGGACAAGAACTCGGACCTGTAGAGCGGTCACAAGGTAATCTTAACTATTTCTTTATATCATGGTTACCATGGCAACCATGAATCCGCCCCACACCAAAATCAATAGGCTTCATCCTCTTTCCTTAATACACCTTCATACCAAATAAGAAAATGATCGGACAAGAACTCGGACCTGTAGAGCGTTCACATGGTAATCTTAACTATTTCTTTATATCATGGTTATCATGGTTACCATGGCAACCAGGACTCCGCCCCACACCAAAATCAATAGGCTTCATCCTCTTTCCTTAATACACCTTCATACCAAATTAGAAAATGATCAGACAAGAACTCGGATCTATAGAGCGTTCACAAGGTAATCTTAACTATTTCTTTATATCATGGTTACCATGGCAACCAGGACTCCGCCCCACACCAAAATCAAAAGGCTTCATCCTCTTTCCTTAATACACCTTCATACCAAATTAGAAAATGATCGGACAAGAACTCGGACCTGTAGAGCGTTCACAAGGTAATCTTAACTATTTCTTTATATCATGGTTACCATGGCAACCAGGACTCCGCCCCACACCAAAATCAATAGGCTTCATCCTCTTTCCTTAAGACACCTTCATACCAAATTAGAAAATGATCGGACAAGAACTCGGACCTGTAGAGCGTTCACAAGGTAATCTTAACTATTTCTTTATATCATGGTTACCATGGCAACCAGGACTCCGCCCCACACCAAAATCTAAAGGCTTCATCCTCTTTCCTTAAGACACCTTCATACCAAATTAGAAAATGATCAGACAAGAACTCGGACCTGTAGAGCGTTCACAAGGTAATATTAACTATTTATTTATATCATGGTTACCATGGCAACCAGGACCGCGCCCCACACCAAAATCAATAGGCTTCATCCTCTTTCCTTAATACACCTTCATACCAAATTAGAAAATGATCGGACAAGAACTCGGACCTGTAGAGCATTCACAAGGTAATCTTAACTATTTCTTTATATCATGGTTACCATGGCAACCAGGACTCCGCCCCACACCAAAATCAATAGGCTTCATCCTCTTTCCTTAATACACCTTCATACCAAATTAGAAAATGATCGGACAAGAACTCGGACCTGTAGAGCGTTCACAAGGTAATCTTAACTATTTCTTTATATCATGGTTACCATGGCAACCAGGACTCCGCCCCACACCAAAATCAATAGGCTTCATCCTCTTTCCTTAATACACCTTCATACCAAATTAGAAAATGATCAGACAAGAACTCGGACCTGTAGAGCGTTCACAAGGTAATCTTAACTATTTCTTTATATCATGGTTACCATGGCAACCAGGACTCCGCCCCACACCAAAATCAATAGGCTTCATCCTCTTTCCTTAATACACCTTCATACCAAATTAGAAAATGATCGGACAAGAACTCGGACCTGTAGAGCGTTCACAAGGTAATCTTAACTATTTCTTTATATCATGGTTACCATGGCAACCAGGACTCCGCCCCACACCAAAATCAATAGGCTTCATCCTCTTTCCTTAATACACCTTCATACCAAATTAAAAAATGATCGGACAAGAACTCGGACCTGTAGAGCGTTCACAAGGTAATCTTAACTATTTCTTTATATCATGGTTACCATGGCAACCAGGACTCCGCCCCACACCAAAATCAATAGGCTTCATCCTCTTTCCTTAATACACCTTCATACCAAATTAGAAAATGATCGGACAAGAACTCGGACCTGTAGAGCGTTCACAAGAAAATCTCTGCGGCGGACGCGGCGGACGCGGCGGACGCGGCGGCGGCGGCGGCGGCGGCGGCGGCGGCGGCGCGACGAGGCCAAATCCATAGTATCCCCCGAAGTGGTTCGGGGGATACAATAATAAATTGGACATTCCAAGCACAAACTTAACCCTAATCAGGCCAGGTTATTTTGGCTCTGCTATCCGCCCTCCCCCACGATCCCCCGATACCCTGAAGAGAAACAAATTGTGTTAGGGAACCTGTCTAAAGTAGTCACCTGTCTACAGTGGCCACTTTTCTTTTTCCACTTGGGTGGTCACTACACACCGGTTTGACTCTATGTGAATTTTGCAGTTATTGGTTAGAGCCTATAAACAGAATACATGTATAATTGTGAATGTGCAGAGACATTGCTCACTAGTGTCATATTATGTGCAAATTTTCCATTCCCATCAAAGAGGGTGTAAAAATAGAGTGCTTACAGCAGTGCATTAAGAAATAATCATTAGTTCGTTGAGCAATACATGAATTGTGCAGGATCATACCAGTAGGTTTGACTTCAATTGGATTTAATTCATTTAAATTAATTTACTCCATCCACCTTTCAAGTGGAACTAGATGGATCTTCGACTGCGCGCAGTCGAAAATGATGCCTCCGCCATTACGCAATTTATTTATATCAAGCCCAAATCAACATGTACACAGAATTAATTCTCTCAACTTAATTTTGATGGTACTCTGTCTTTTAGATCTTGATGTATCACAATTATGAGCTATAAGTGACCTTGACCTTTGCCCTCATGACCCCAAAATATAATGACTACAATTGTTCCCTATTATACATTCAGGTATCAAGTTGGATTGAAATCTGATATTCAGTTCCTGAGATTTCCAATCTCAAGCTACTTTTACATATAATGAGCCCTGTGACCTTTGACCTTTGACCTCATGACCCCCAAAATTTAATCAGTTCATTGGCTCTCCAAGGAACATACATGTCCCAAGTTTGGTCAGAATCTGTCAAACCCTTCTTGAGATAACGCGATCACAAGCTATTTTTGCATATATAATGAGCTCTGTGACCTTTGACCTTTGACCTCATGACCCCAAAATCTAATCAGATCATCTGCCCCCCAAGATACATACATGTACCAAGTTTGGTCAGAATCTGTTAATCCCTTCTTGAGATAACGCGATCACGAGCTATTTTTGCATATATAATGAGCTCTGTGACCTTTGACCTTTGACCTCATGACCCCAAAATCTAATCAGATCATTGGCCCCCCAAGATACATACATGTACCAAGTTTGGTCAGAATCCGTCAATCCGTTCTTGAGATAACGCGATCACGAGCTATTTTTGCATATATAATGAGCTCTGTGACCTTTGACCTTCGACCTCATGACCCCAAAATCTAATCAGATCATTGGCCCCCCAAGATACATACATGACCCAAGTTTGGTGAAAATCCGTCAATCGGTTCTTGAGATAACGCGATCACGAGCTATTTTTGCATATATAATGAGCTCTGTGACCTTTGACCTTTGACCTCATGACCCCAAAATCTAATCAGATCATTGGCCCCCCAAGATATATACATGACCCAAGTTTGGTGAAAATCCGTCTATCGGTTCTTGAGATAACGCGATCACGAGAACGGGACGTACGTACGTACGGACGTACGTACGGACGTACGTACGGACGTACGTACGGACGGACGGACAACCCGAAAACATAATGCCTCCGGCTACTTCGTTGCGGAGGCATAAAAATCAATTGGCAAGGTGCCCATATGTAAGGTAGTTCATTCTCTCTAGAAAATGAGTGACCCTGAATACATTATGGCTGGAATTCAGAAAGGAGGTTTAGGTAAATCATGGTATAATCCATGAATTTATACTTGCAGAGAAGTAAAAAAAACAACAACATGGAAACCACATTTGCTAATTTCTAATGATATGGCTGGTGGTGCTTGCTAGCCAGCGGCACAAAATAAATTTCACCCTCCGAGAACATGGGCCTGTAGTTGGTGTGTTTAGCACATTGCCAACAAGTAAAACGTGTTGATTCGTTCTCCATCATTTTTACAAATTATGTTACTCCATAGAACCTCCTTTGTGAATTTCAGCCATTAGTGTCTGAACACTCCATGCAAATAACCGCCAATTATCATTATCATTAATGGATAATGAAAGATAGCTCTGCATGTTATTGCAGGAACCCAGACCAGACAGTGTTAATACATGTTTTAAATTACTGCCCTCTTCAATGTTTTCCTGAGGATTTTACTAAGGGAAGACATGAACAACATTATGTTGCCCTGACCTGGCTTGCCCACTATGTCTTTTATGTCTAAATAGACTGTCAAATATTTAAAAAATTTAAAAATGCAATAAATATCAAGATTCTTACCATCCAAAACACCAATGATTTCACAGGAGACTGTAACGGGAAAGTCTGCAACTGGTTCACTATTCAAATGAAAGCACACGAGACAGAGATATCACATGAATGTAATCGTGAAACACTTTGGTTTCCTTCAAGTACACAATGTAATAGCTCTCAACTTGAAATAAATATCATTCATAAAATTATCAAAATAGTACCTCTATGAACTATTTTCAAAGGTGTTTCTCAGTGAGATGAGTTATCTTTTACTTTTGATTGAACCTATTGAAAAATACTTGATTTGGGTCTAGCCAATGCTAGAAATTAACTTTTTTTGCAATGTGGCACAGTTGGGCAAATAAAAACAAGATTTTAAAGATTGTTGAGACCCCAAAACTTAATCAGGTGGCCCCGAACAAAGAAAAATAACTGCTTCATATTTGGTTGCCCATGTTAGTGGAATCCATGACATTTGGTGGCCCATAGCTATTTCATAGTTGGGTCAATCCACGTCAAATCACCCAATTTTCAGAGAAATGTTCACCCGACCCCCTTCAATTTTGCTAAAATTCGCACCAAATGTTCCCCCAAGTGTCTCACGGAAAATTCTGAAATATTTTGCCCCAAGGTCAAACGGTTGCTAAGATACGTCCTCACCTAGCAACCAATACACGATTCTTAAAAGGTGTTATACAAAAATCAGCCATTTTCAACTGCCCCTCACAGCTAAAGTGAATGAGGGAGCAAGCTAAATTTTTGTAAGTTGAAAGAACTTTATTATCTGTAAAAGTAAAAAAAAAAAATATCTGCTACGAAATTTCATTTTCGCGTACGAGGTCATCAAAAATGACCTTAAGTCGTAAAATTTAAATTTTCGGACAGTGTTTAGGGGTCAATAAAATAAATATGACAACAAATAAAGCAAAAGTAAGAATGTAAATCAATTTAAAACAACTTTCTCTAAAAGCACACAAAAAACCAGCCAAAAAAATGGTTCCGTTTTCGTGTAGGGCGCCCTCAAAGTCTGAACATATCAGAAATCAGCAAAGTTGAAGGTCAAAGTTCACCTTTAGTCCAACCTAGTAGAAGCATGAAAATTGGGGGAATGATAGACATTCATCTATATTTTAGGGTACCACTAGCGAAAATTTGCTTCCGAAATGTTATCTAGCTTAAAAACGCACACGAAAATGAGGTTAAACACTGTTACGCAACCATTTATTGGCCTTAAGTGGTTTTCAGGGGTTTTTGAAAGCTTCTGTGAAAAAAACTAATCATGCTGCTAGGCTCATTTTAGCATGTCTGGTAGTCCTTAATGGGTACTTCAAGAAAATGCATACATTGGGTAGGTTTTCTTAGAGGATTGACCTAAACAATGCATCTGAAAATGGTTAGAAAACACGTTTTTTACAATTATTGTCAATTTTCGGGTAACGTGTCTGTGTTTACAGGCACTTTCAAACTTCAATATTTGTAAGATGGAAAGTGACATAAAGCTCATATCTTCTAATCTGGTAGACATTCATCTATATTTTAGGGAACTATCAGTGAAATTTTGCTCCCGAAATGTTATCTAGTAGAAAAATGCTCACAAAAATGGGGTCAAACACCATTACGCTACCATTTATTGCCCTCAAGTGGTTTTCAGAGGATTTTGAAAGCGTCTCTGAAAAAAAGTATTAATGCTGCTAAGCTCATTTTGGCATGTCTGGTAGTCCTTCATGGGTACTTCAAGAAAATGCATATGTTGGGTAGGTCGCTGTACAGCATTGACCTTGAAAATGCATTTGAAAATGGTTAAAAACACGTTTTTTTACAATTGGTCTATTTTCTGGTAACGTGCATGTTTTTACAGGCACTTTCAAACTTAAATATTTTCGAGATGGAAAATGGTTCATAGCTCATATCTTCAAATCTGTTAGACATCCATCTATATTTTAGTGAACAACTAGTAACATTTTGCTTCCGAAATGTTATCTAGCATAAAAACGCACATGAAAATGAGGTTAAAACACTGTCACGCAACCCTTTATTGCCCTGAAGTGGTTTTCAGGTTTTTTTGAAAGCTTCTGTGAAAAAAAATAGACATGCTGCTAGGCTCAATTTAGCATGTCTGGTAGTCCTTCATGGGTACTTCAAGAAAATGCCTACATTGGGTAGGTTGCCTACAGCATTGACTGTAAAAATGCATCTGAAAATGGTTAAAAAACACGTTTTTTTACAATTATTTGTCTATTTTCTTGTAAAAAACGTTTTTTAATCATTTTCAGATGCATTTTTTTGGTCAATGCTGTATGAAACCTACCCAATGTATGCATTTTCTTGAAGTACCCATGAAGGACTACCAGACAGCTAAAATGAGCCTAGCAGCATGTCTATTTTTTTTCATAGAAGCTTTCAAAAACCCCTGAAAACCACTTCAGGGCAATAAAGGGTTGCGTAACAGTGTTTAACCTCATTTTCGTGTGCGTTTTTATGCTAGATAACATTTCGGAAGCAAAATGTTACTAGTTGTTCACTAAAATATAGATGGATGTCTAACAGATTTGAAGATATGAGCTATGAACCATTTTCCATCTCAAAAATATTTAAGTTTGAAAGTGCCTGTAAAAACATGCACGTTACTAGAAAATAGACCAATTGTAAAAAAACGTGTTTTTAACCATTTTCAAATGCATTTTCAAGGTCAATGCTGTACAAAGACCTCCCCAACATATGCATTTTCTTGAAGTACCCATGAAGGACTACCAGACATGCCAAAATGAGCTTAGCAGCATTAATACTTTTTTTCAGAGACGCTTTCAAAATCCTCTGAAAACCACTTGAGGGCAATAAATGGTAGGGTAATGGTAGCGTAATGGTGTTTGACCCCATTTTTGTGAGCATTTTTCTACTAGATAACATTTCGGGAGCAAAATTTCACTGATAGTTCCCTAAAATATAGATGAATGTCTACCAGATTAGAAGATATGAGCTTTATGTCACTTTCCATCTTACAAATATTGAAGTTTGAAAGTGCCTGTAAACACAGGCACGTTACCCGAAAATTGACAATAATTGTAAAAAACATGTTTTCTAACCATTTTCAGATGCATTTTTTAGGTCAATCCTCTAAGAAAACCTACCCAATGTATGCATTTTCTTGAAGTACCCATTAAGGACTACCATACATGCTAAAATGATCCTAGCAGCATGATTAGTTTTTTTCACAGAAGCTTTCAAAAACCCCTGAAAACCACTTAAGGGCAATAAATGGTTGCGTAACAGTGTTTAACCTCATTTTCGTGTGCGTTTTTAAGCTAGATAACATTTCGGAAGCAAATTTTCGCTGGTGGTACCCTAAAATATAGATGAATGTCTATCATTCCACCAATTTTCATGCTTCTACTAGGTTGGACTAAAGGTGAACTTTGACCTTCAACTTTGCTGATTTCTGATATGTTCAGACTTTGAGGGCGCCCTACACGAAAACGGAACCATTTTTTGTGCTGATTTTTTGTGTGCTTTTAGAGAAAGTTGTTTTTAAATTGATTTACATTCTTACTTTTGCTTTATTTGTTGTCATATTTATTTTATTGACCCCTAAACACTGTCCGAAAATTTAAATTTTACGACTTAAGGTCATTTTTGATGACCTCGTACGCGAAAATGAAATTTCGTAGCAGATTTTTTTTTTTTTTTACTTTTACAGATAATAAAGTTCTTTCAACTTAAAAAATTTAGCTTGCTCCCTCATTCACTTTAGCTGTGAGGGGCAGTTGAAAATGGCCGATTTTTTTATAACACCTTTTAAGAATCGCGCATTGGTTGCTAGGTGAGGCCGTATCTTAGCAACCGTTTGACCTTGGGGCAAAATATTTCAGAATTTTCCGTGAGACACTTGGGGGAACATTTGGTGCGAATTTTAGCAAATTTGAAGGGGGTCGGGTGAACACCACTGGTTGATTTGACGTGGATTGACCCAGTTGCCTCGAGACAGCAGGCCTGTGCTAACTTCTAGCATTGTATTAGCGTGCATCCTCAATCTACATGTAAAAATTCTAGGCCTGGGGCCTGTTTCATGGTCTTAGATAAGACCGTTTAACTGTCACGACTTTGCTATTATACTTCCAACCTTGTCCTTTGTGATCGGGACAAACGCCATTTGTATGTTCTTAGATCAGTCATAGTCCTGTGACAGTCATGTGACAGTCTTAACTAAGACCCTTTACTGAAATGGGCCCCATGCAGGGTTATAGACATTAATACCATAAGGGTAAATTGGGGAATGGGCTAATGGGTTAAACCTAGACGAGACTGGTGGGTGATTAGCTCACCTGAGTTCAACATACACAGCTGATGAGAGGACGACGGGAGAGTTAGGAACGATGATCACCGGCTCACAGAAACTGACGACTGGACTCTTCTTAACCACAAGGAACCTGAAAATCAAAGTATAGATTCATCTGATATTGTATTCAGAATTGTATTCTTTCATTTCTATTCTCAATAAAAGAACAAATATTAAATATGAAATCAGACATTAATCAAAACAGAAAAAACTAGATGGATCTTCGATTGCGCGCAATCGAAAATTATGCCTCCGCTATCACGCGATTTTAATATCAAACCCAAATTAACATGCACCGATTTAATTTTTAAAAATATTTTTCATATATTTTGAGTCCTGTGACCTTGACCATATGACCCCAATCTTTGATGGCTCCCTAAAAAACATTCAGGTACGAAGTTTGATTGAAATCTGACATTTAGTTCTTGAGATTTTGGTATATTACAAGCTTTTTTGCATGTATAATGAGTCGCGTGACCTTGACCTCAACCTCATGACCCCAACATTTTATGGCTACGTTGACTCTTTATGATACATTCAGGTACCGAGTTTGATTGAAATCTGACATTCAGTTCTTGAAATTTTGCCATTACAAGCCATTTTCGCATACATATCGAGTCCTGTGACCTTGACCTTTGACCTCATGACCCCCCCAAATCTAATCGGATCAGTCTCACCCTGATATGTACACTCATACCAAGTTTGAAATTGATCCGTCAACCGGTTCTTGAGATATCGCAAGAACGAGGCATTTTTGCGCATACATTGAGTCCTGTGACCTTGACCTTTGACCTCATGAACCCCAAAATCTAATCAGATCACTGCCACCCCAATATCTACACTAATACCAAGTTTGAATTAGATCCGTCAACCGGTTCTTGAGATATCGCGAGAACGAGGCATTTTTGCATATGGGCAATTCCACCGAAATTGTTCACTTGGGTCAAAAAAACAATTGGCTCTATTTCAAATCCTATTGATTTTTTCTGGATTATTTTTCCATACAACATGATCCTATGATTATATCTTTCAGTTCACATGATTTTTGTTATTCTCGGGTGTCTCCATATAGGAGAAATGGAAACCATACATGAAACTCCACACATGGGACTACCCTGTGCAAATTTCAGGAAAATCCTTATATTTTCCTAATTTTCTGGTATTTTTATTATTTAAGGCACCAAATTTGATTACTGATAATCAAAGTACCTTTTCAGATTAAAATTTCAGTCTTTTGAGTGCTCTAAAGTATATATTTTAATTAATCAAATCCTCCGGACAAAAGTGTAATGTCCGTAACGCTAAAAGTGTAATGTCCGTAACGTCATATTTCATACTGTGAGTAAAAAATAGATCACTGAATTTACTAATGGCTTCCATCACTATTTAGAATAGCATCTTGTGATCCAAATAATGTAAGATATTACCATGTTTGGTGATTGAACTCACAGGGTTTTGGAATTGTACAAACTGTGTAAAATGCTTCGTCCGTTTAGCGTAATGTCCGTAACGAAAACAAAATGTCTTTTTTCTCAGCAAATATTCATTCCTCAGTCATGAAACTTTGCATGTTTATCACTGACTATTTGAAGTTACTGAATCAATGACTCGAAACGTTTCCTCTTGTCTTATTTTTGCTGTGGATGGTTCTAAGAGAGAAAAATGTGTCTGGTGGTAATGTCCGTAACGCTTGAATTGCCCATATATATTGAGTCCTGTGACCTTGACCTTTGACCTCATGACCCCTAAAATCTAATCAGATCATTGTCACCCCAATATGTACACTCATACCAAGTTTGAAATTGATCCGTCAACTGGTTCTTGAGATATCGCGAGAACGAAAATGGGACGGACGTATGGACGGACGGACGGACGGACGGACGGACGGACGAACGGACAACCGAAAAAAACATAATGCCTCCGGCCACTTCGTTGGCGGAGGCATAAAAACTACAAGAGAGTTGTAAATGATGATCATTGGCTTGCAGAAACAGACTACTGGACTCTTCTCAACTTCAAGGTATCTGTCAATCAAGGAACAGATTTGTTCAATTTTTTTATTCAGAATTTTCTTCTTTCATTTCCATTTTCAATAAATAAAAAAAATATTATAAGGTATTGAACCAGACATTAATCAAAACAGAAATCATGACAGAACGATGTGAGAGTTGGGAACGATGATCACTGGCTCACAGAAACTGACGACTGGACTCTTCTTTACCACAAAGGATCTGCTAGATTTGAAAGCTTGGCTACATTAACTTACATTTTATTACATTTGCCTTTTAGCAGATAAGCAGTTTTTTTTTTACATTTCTTAATTTTTTTATTTCTTAAACATGTATACTCAAGCAAGCAATTAACTTTACAATTAAAGGTTAGCATTTTGGAGATCTTGACCTACCCAGAGCTAGAGGGGCCCGCTGAAGTTTCATTCGTGAAGTAGGATGTTGAGCCAACACTGTTAGGAGACGTCTCACCCCAACACTGCACCTCCACCCGCCTACCCTGCTCCACAATACTGCAAAATAAAACATGACAAAGAGACCAGTATTGTTTATGCCTGCTTAGATGACAACATGGGCGTTTGGTATTTATCAACAGCCGCTTGCAATGTTTACCATATTTTCTTTGACACTATGATGGGATCCTATAACATTGTCAAAATCTACATCTTTGCTCACTTAGACCTTTAAGTGGTTCTCACACACTCATTGTATTCCTATTACCAATGGAACAGGTTTCGATTTCCAAATATTTCCTTTGTAATAAAGATATTTACGATTGTAATGTTCTGATTTGTCTTCCTGGGAGACTTTCAACTAGATGTAAAAAGTTATTGAAGTCAGCAGTTTGCATTTTTGATCATTTCTCAGACATATGACATTCATTTATCATGGAAGGCATAAGTTCACACATCACTCAGTGGACATATCAGATCACCAAAATACACATTTTATCAGCCCTTCGTCAGTTTTTGCACATGTATGTCAACTTACTAGATCATATTCATGTTAGATTTACTTATTTACCAAGGAACAAATGTTCTTACTCCCATAACCCAAACAACTACATGTATCAAAATAAATTTATGATTACCTGAAATCTACTGTCCCTGAGATAGCAAATGCTGGAATCTCCTCCACACTAAACAGCACAGCAGTGTTCCCATCTTCATATGGAGTCAGGATTACACAATAGACAAGTACCTGAAAGAAAACACCCATTATAGAGTCAAACCTGTCGCTAAAGAACCTGAAACTTGAAAGAAAGTCGCAACTAGGTTAGTCACAACAATTTTATTAACTAAATTGACATCAATTTATCCATGTCAGTCCGAGGGCAAGTTATGCTGAGCAAGTCAAATTTCATAAACAGTCTAGTTGCCTGATCTACAATTTCTGGTCAACTATGAGAGAAAATTTTTAATCATACAGCTTATCACCTGAATGTGTGAATCTCATCTTCAAACGAGTGAGAAATATGATAATACTTTCATTTGTTTTACATTAGTTTTTTCAAGCAAACTGTACATTTCCTGTTCCGGCAATCAAAATTTAAATATAAATGATTTTACTTGTCAAAAAAGTTAGAGAGGAGTAGCTGGTCTTACATCTTCATCAAAACTGGCACTTCCATTGACCGTTGGTGAGTTTGTGATGTTGTCATAAAGCAAGAGATTGACAGTGAAATTGCCGGTGTCACCGTTCAGAGTTGCGCTGATGAGGGGTGCCTCGTCTGATGGGGAAGAGCTCAAGCTGACGACTCCATAAAGACTCGAAAGAGAGGGTTCTGTAACTGTAAGTGTAAAATGGAGAGTCAGGAAGAAAGATGCGAAGAATAAAAAAAAAATGTTCATTTGATACAAATATTTAATAATGATTAATGAAGTGAACAAATGATAAGAGTTGCAGCTGTCAATGTTACGATATTACGAATGCGAATGGCATACAAAAAAATGTCAATTGAATTGACATTGACTTGCCAACAAGACTCGTATTGACGTAATTCTCACCAATATAACATGCAACAAAGTTCAAATTGACATCATAACTTTTTGTTCGCATTCCTTTGTTCTTTGAGTTTTTCTCAGATTTTCACTTAGTTATTCCCTCATTCACCTTCTTTCATAAATATCAACTAATAAATTTCTAGGGTGGACTTCCGCTGTCTTTTTATTTAGGTTGGGGTTGAAATCATTGTGATATATTGAAATCCTTTCTCAGTCTCACTCAGTTCTCACATCTACAAACTTGAAATGGTCCACTCGGCATGCTCGGTCTCACTCTTGTTTGTGCGACAGAGTGGACCATATACTTTGTAATTGTAGATGTGCGACACATCTACAATGTATTGTAAATGGTCCTGATAGGACCATTTACTGCTCACAGTGGTAAAAATCTACGGGACACAATTTGAACTACAAACGGAGAGAAAAGAACAGCATATCTAAAGTAAAAAATTGCATACCTAGATTGAAGCTGATTTTATGATTTATTGTACAAAATTTCATTTTCAAAATGATAAGTCATACTTACAAAAATCGTCATATAAGTTCCATTTCTTTCTCTTCCTGCTCGATGTCCCATCGTAAACAAAGAAAGCCCGCCCTCAACATGCGGAGGCCGCTTATTATTGTCCAAAACAAGCCAACTCGCGATCTGCAAGCATGCCCGCAGTATCCGATTTCGGATACGCCGTATCAGAATTCGGATACGCCGTGCCAGAATTCGGATACGGTAACACGTGTGGTGTGGGAAGCTTGCGGGAAATACATGACAGTCATCCAGATAGCAGCAACACTTTCGAGAGGGATCACGACTGAGATTTTCTCAGTCTTTTTATTTTCCAAAACTGCAGATTTTCCATTTTTTTCGACATTTGAAGAATAATTTGGACCATTTTGGTAAGTTCATATAACACTTGTATCATTTTTAGGGCCAGTCATGATTGATTTTGTTGAATTTAAGATAAGAATTTTGTGTGAAATTTTGACAAACTTTTTTTGTACTGTCCCACATTGTTCCCGTATAGCGCAGCATTACAATGTAGTGTTGTGTGATGTGCGACAGATGAGATGGCGATACTCATTCAATTTCAAATTTTACTGTCATACTCAAGACTCATAATAACACAATAATTTTAGATAAAGCCTGAAATATACATTAAAATAAATTTATTTTGCTGAGACGTTACTTTACTCTTCTTAAATAAGTATAGACGAGATTATGTGGTCAATTGACACAAATTTGCAAGTGATAGGATTTAACACACAATGAATTGAACGGGTGGGACTAACGCAGATATCGCGCCAGAAAATAGGCAGCGGCAAAACGTCAATCATCTAGGTTTATTTCAAATTATCAACACACGATATGCATATGAGACAACATTACCTTGTCCTTCTGTACCAGCAAACAGGAAAATAATCACCACGGCGTAAAGATACATCTTTGTAGGAATTTCTTCCATTTGGAAGTCATTTTCAAAAGCTTTGTTAGCAACGATTTTGCAAAAAATGTTTATGGTTAGCGCCCTCTAGTGGAGTAATAATTATAGTTATTTTCTTACTTATCTTAGAAAGTCTTAGAACCAACTCATTTTGTTTTCCTCATTATTTGTTCAACGCCCTATTCCCAGAATTATGACTTGAATGGGTAGAATATTGATACGATCATACGATTGAATGATATAATCGATGTAAATAATCATAATCTTACTGTTGTAAGTGCCCTGTATTTTTCACAACTGATAATCAATCTACAAGTAGATACTTGATACTGCATAAAAAAAAAAACATTAGTAATCATTATGTTTCACAAAAGACAAAATTAAACTAGTAACATCATTCCCTAGAATCCCATCAACCTAATCAGCGTCATTATTATCTGTATGGTTTATTAATGCTAGGGTGAAACTAATTATGCCTAAAAGATCGATAAAGGCACAACTTAATTTATACTGAAAAATATAACTTTACAGTAAAATCAATTTTTAGAATGAACACGTCATTTCTGGCAAGTTCCACCAAACTACATTAATTATATGTGTAGTTATCTCGTTTGTAATTCAATCATAATGAACTTGTTGAAACAACTGTTTTATCAGCAGCATGACACATATTACACACTATGGCATTTTAATTGAGTTGTATTACTGTATATCAATATATTGCCATTGTATACTACCCCAGTGGCGTGGCGACGGGGGAGGGGGGGAGGGGGGGGGGCGGCACGTGCAATAGAAAACATAAGGGGCCATTTTTATGAGAAAACAAAGAAATACCGTGTGCCCCAAATAATTTTCCCGGGGGGTCTGTCCTCATAGAAAGGGGGGTATCATGCGTGACCAAGGACTTGCCAAAAGCACCCTAAACAAGTATTTGCGTGGTGCAAAAAATACACCCTAAGTAAGTATGATTATCGGTAATTTGCTACCCTAAGTAAGTAATCAATTTTTTGTAAACCCCTAAGCAAGTTATAACTATTTTTGATACCCTAAGTAAGTAATCAATTTTTTGTAAACCCCTAAGCAAGTTATAACTATTTTGTATACCCTAAGCAAGCAATACTATTTTGCTTTCCTTGCATGAGGCCCTTGATCAAGCATAATGTAAATAAGTTGTTTTTCCAACCTATGAGCACGATCCAGGAGCACGATATGGAACAGCACTGGAACCCGGGCCTGGAACAGCCATGAAACTTCACACCAATCAACATCCATTTAATAATTACTCCACAAAGACAGTTCTTATAAATGTAATTATCTTTACTTTTGATTTAAGATATCAAACTACACACTTCCTTAGATTTCATGTACAATTTTCATGAACACTTACGAAAAAATAGCGATAGCTCTCGTTCATGTTAATGAGATTGATATCCAGGGATCAAAACACTGGGATAAATCCAGGGGCTGTCTTTGCGAACGTGTGCGATGTTTTGGACCGGGATTTGGTGGATATTTCAGCTCAAAACGGTGACTAAAACTTGTTCTAGTGTTGAATGAACCCTAAGTACGTAAGCTGAATTTTTAAGACCCTAAATGCGTAACTCATCAGTTTAAACAAAAAGATACCCTTTTTCCTGATTTTTGGTGATTTTGAGACCCTATTCAAGATACGTACGCAACTTGCCTGATCGTAAAAAACACCCTTTTTACTCGAATTCTTGGTCACGCATGATATCCCCTTTCTATGAGGACAGACCCCCCGGGATAATTTTGCTTATTGCTTTTTTCGGCATACTTATTATGAGCCGCTATGGGTGGGATTCAAGGGCTGAACTATCAAAGTCCATGATCAACTTCTACCAGCGAACAAGCATTCCACACGCATTCAAGAAGCAAACAAAAATGGGTCTGAATTGAAAGGAGGGGGCGCTCAGGCCCACGAGCTCCCCTCGCTAATTCCCAGCGTAAGGGGCCATCTACAAAGTTCGTACGCACAAGAGGTGGGGGGGGGGGGGGGGGGGGGTTCAGGCTGATACGTACGCTACATTCAACCACATGTATAAAAAGTAATTAATACGCAGTATAGTATGCTGAACCTTTCTTTCTTCTATTTCAATTTCTTACAGCGCATAGAGACATATTTGATATGCGCGTTATAAATACCTTATTATTATTATTTATATTAAAAAGTGCATACAGGGGGGCCAGGGAGGGGGGTCATTTTTGGACAATAAATTGCGTGCATGCATGTATACTTTGTAGATGGCCCATTGGCCCCTATATAAGGGATGTGTACTGGGGGCATAATCATGGATGTTAGGGATTTTTTTTTTTTTTTTTTTTTGGGGGGGGGGGGGGGGGGGGGTCAATCATCAAACCAATGACAGTGAAATTCATGTCATTGTCATCTAGTGCCCCTTAGTGCCCCTTTCTAGCTACACCACTAGAGAGTGTTCACTTCATCAATATTTCGATGGTTCAATCAAGAGATCATGGTCCATATTCATTCATCTTTATTTCATAACAAATACCATTTTAGCAATAAAGAAGAATACCTCTAGAGGACAATGAATTCTGCCACCTGCAGGGAAATTATGTATTTTTTAACATTATCGACGATCAAGATCAAGAATCGAGCTTTCTGATTGGACTAAAGTTTGGTTTCATCTTTAGGAAAGATGTAGCTGTACGGAAATCAAACAGTATGGAAGAAAATGAATTGCGGTAAATAAGATCGCACATATTACTATCTTTCGTCAATGACACATCCGTGATATTTTGTCTTGTAGCATGCTGGCCGTTTGAATGTAAGTTTTTGTAATTTTTACGCTATCAAATTCGATGAATAACCAGAAACTTCTGTTTGTTCTTAACATGAACATTTACATTATGGTTGACTTGTGTGGTTGTGCTTGCGTGTGACTTGAAATTCGAATTCTTGCTATAATATATCGACATTTTATGCTTCAACTTTTAACCCTTGTCATTAGCTACAGTCCCAGTCGTCCATTTCGATGTTGGTTTAAGTGAGATGATGATTTTAATTGAAACTCTATAAACACAAACCACATAGATCTACTAAAGTACATGGTCCAGTTAGCTGGACCATTTACACCAATATACACTAATATGCTGGAGATAAGCATCGCGTCGCGGAACACGGACAGGTAATAATAATTTTTCATATTGCGGTCTTCAAATTAAAAGTAAACAACAGACTAGAGTCCGTAATTTATAAATATTATCACTATCACATCACTCGTCCTAGTATCACTATCAGGACCATCACTCAGATTATATGAATTGTGGTTCACATAAACAAAAGTTTTTTGCGTTTGCTTGTAAATGGAGGAAGGAATCGGCCGCCAAAATTTGTATAGAGCCACATCTACAAGTAAATGGTCCAATCAGTTGTATAGAGCATCAGTTGGTTCTTTTAGTCATGCATACCGAGTTCACCCTAGGGTCACTCTCATAGGCAGGCTGCAGTAAACAAATTTGTGAGACTGGCAAAAATCATAAAATCATTTCTAGCTAAAATCTCACCAATTAATCAAACTTAACATAACAGGTAACGCTGTAACTGACCTTGATGATCGGATCGGTTGATCGGATCGGCAAAATTTGTATCATCAAAATCGGATCGCTACTTGATCGGGATCGGATGATCGGTAAAAAAAAAAAAAAAAAAAAAAAAAAAACGTTTTTTTTTTTTTTTTCTTTGGAAAATGATCCCAAAAAACATATTTTGGGACAATAAATGAATGACAAAGCAACATATATCCATATTAATAAGCCCAATGTAATTTTGTATAGGTATGCTTTCATTTCAAACTGATTACTTCTCCTTTTACGAAATTACTCACGGCGATTCTGAAAGTTTACGTCAAATTAATCACATGGGACTGAGCACACTGCAAAGTTTATGTGCTTGGCACCGAGTTTAGCGTCTTCATAATGAAGATGCTGTTATGCCTGCCAAGTACTTATACTGTGCAGTTCAGCACACTGCAGAGTTTAAGTACTTGGCAGGCGTAGTAGGTTTGGATGCGCCGAGGCAGCTTGCTCGGAGCTGTGCATCGCGCGGGGCTGGCGCTAGCGTGGCCAACCGGGAGAGATAAGGCGGAGAAGACCGTCAGCGGAGGCTATGCTTTCCCGTGCATACCTGCATCGCGGCGCGCGCGCGCAGCATGCATGCAGCACGCGACATGTGACAGCTGATCTATCTCCGTCCATGTGACCTCTTTTTGTTGATGTTGTTGTTACTTATTTTTGCATTTTGTTTTTAGTTTGACATCGTTTTTTTATGCTGTTGCTGCATGCATTTTCAGTCAGATTTTTGTGCATCGCTTGTTTATTTTATCCTGTTTCCTTGAATTGCAGCTTGATTATTAATATTACTCAGTATAAAAAAATAATTAAGATATTTTGATTTTGTTTTTCACGACTGATTTTCTAAAAAATAACTGGAGTTTATTTAACTGTTTTGTTATTCTTTGTTCTCCTTTAGAATCAGTTTAACTCGATCAACAAGTTGGGTACATGATGTATTATAAGCTACATGCAGTATACAAATAATTCTGAAAAAAACAACAATAGAAAACATAAAATTAAGGGGACATTTTTTAAATAAACAAAGTAATATACCCCCAATAATTGTTGTGCCCCCCCCCCCCCCCCCCCCCATCAGTCCGACCATCTTCGCCACTGGCTACATGTGTTTGTTTGTTTGTTTGTTTGTATTTGATTAGTGTGTATTGCTTTGTTGTATTGCAACTAGTACACAAGTTTGTTCGCTAATTACTTGTACCAATAGCCCCAATATACCGATCCCCACGTCATTCAACAATCCGAAATGAGTTTTAAATGTACAAAAAAAATAATAGCCCCCCGCCCCCAAACTTCCCGTCGTCCGGCGTATAGGCCTACTCAAGAAACAAAGTACCCTCCCCCAGTCTACTGAGAACGATGCCACCCCCTCCCCGATTTGAAAACAAGTACACCGGGTATTATATTTATAAACTATTGTTTGACACCAAGTATAATAATAATAATCTCGATTTATAATTATAGCGCCTAATATGATTGATAAATGACGGAAATGATGAACTGATGAGGATGGCAATGAATGATCATTATGAAGATGGCGATGGCAATGATTATTATGATAAAAAAAGAGGATGGTAATGATCCATGATGAAGATGAGGATGATGGTGCATGTTTGACTAGTGATGATTATAATAATTACTAACATCGAGACGGACAAAGGGCTATTATAATGGAGCCAGGGGCGAAGCAAGAACATTGTAAACTGCGTCATGGCAACTCCCCGATAAAATGTAGGTATTATAATTTATTATTATTTTTAATTGCGTTACGTACTATCTTAACATGAACAATTATTGCAATAATTACTAATACTTAAATTATGCGTAGCTTCGAGGTAAACTATATGGGGAGGTCCTCAATACAATGTGACAAAAAATGAAGAAAGCGTTAGCCTAATGGCAGTGTGAACGAAATAATTAGTTCCCCATTTGCGTGCCCCCCCCCCCCCCCCCCTGAAAAAATAAAAATAAAAAATCACACGGTCGCACATTTTTTAAATTTTTTTTATTTGGGGGGGGGGGGGGGGGGGAGGGGGGGGGGGGCTGACCACATTTCAATTGTTATAATTATCTTATCATCACCATTATTTTCAATTTGACGTTATTATTATATGTTCTTCATCAAGTATATATACAATTTCACAAGCCATCATCCGTCGGAAATAATAAGTATTTATATTTTGAACATCATCACGAGTACATACAAATAAAAATCGCCACGTCGCACATCGGAAACTAAATCATAATCGGGGGCCGCATTGATATTGGGGGATGGGGGAGGGGGCTGACCACATTTCAATTGTTATCATAATTATCTTATCATCACCATTATTTCAATTTAACGTTTATATTATGTTGATCATCAAGTATACAATTCACAAGCCATCATCCGTATAGAAATAATAGAGTATTTATATTTTGAACATCATGAGTACACACAAATTAAAATTGCACGGTCGCAGAAACTAAATCATAATCATGGGCCGCAGAATGTTTTCGGGGAGGAGGGAGGGGGCTGATCACATTTCAATTGTTTTCATAATTATCTGATCATCACCATTATTTTCAACTTGACGTTTATGTTATGATGTTTATCATCAAGTATACACTTTCACAAGCCATCATCCGTAGAAATAATAAAAGTATTTATATCATGAACATCATCATAAGCACGAGTACATAATAATTAATCATAACAAAATCGCACAGTCGCACGTGAAACTAAATCCTAATCAGCGGTCACAGAATGTTTTGATTTTTTTTGGGGGGGGCGGGGGGTGGGGGAGGTGGCTGACCACATTTCAATCATTATCATAAGTATCCTTTTAAGTCCCCCGTGCTCATGTTTATCTCGTCTTCCTCGTCATTACATAAATAATCACAGCGTAAACAAATTATAATTCTTTAAAGAACTTATAGTAAAACAAAAAATGAACGAAGGATCGGCCGAATGTAGTAAAGTTGAAGGTTTCCGATGCTCGACAAAACGACTGCCTTAAAATAAAATTGGAGCGTCCGTCATCTTCCTAAAAAGGAAAGACAAAAAAACAAAAACATATTATGATTATGTTTATATAGTTAAATTTTGACGCCATTAGTCAATATAACAACATCTCCCAGAATTCGGGGACCGGGAGATCGAGAGAGCAAATTTACAGTTGATATGAAAAAATTGTCAGTGCATGTAATATAATTATGTACCAGCTTTCCCCTGAATCTTAGTCTTTGCTGGCGACTATAGATCAACAAATCGTTTTTATGTCCTCTTCCATAATTTATCAGCATTCTCTATCAGTCGGTCGACAGTAAAAGACTGAATTTAACATGTAAAAGAGGATATGAAAACGATAATTTGTTGATCTATATAGCTTGCGACATAGGACACGCATGCCGCCCGCATGCATGCACGCCAGCGCGGCGCCGATCGCGCGCGCGCCGGGTCTGACGGCCCAGAGTTCATGTGAACATCCGTCGGGAATATCGTTCAAATGACTAGCAATTTTGCGTGTCTTGTTCCGATTTTCGCTTTCAAAACGAAGTAAACTAACAAAGAGTATCTCGAAAATAAATTTTTTTTCAAGTAAATGATATAGATTGTTCCTTTTTTAAATTTCAATTCCGATATTCTTCAAAGAAAATGGATGGTTTTCTCCCGGGTTTTTTGTTTTGTTTTTCACAAAAAAAAAAAAAAAAAAAAAAAAATTATCCGATCCGATCTTCCGATTTTTTTTCTCAAGATCGGAAATCGGAAAAACGGTCCGATCAACCATGATCGGATCGGGATCGGCATGCCGATCCGATGATCGGTTACAGCATTACTTTTACTCCAAATACACTGATATAATAGCAATATGTGGTATTTTCAGTGAGGTTAATACACCAGCAAATACGGTATTTAGCGACTGTATGAGATATAAGTCATCTGCAAAGAATGTGCAGTCAAACTTGTTTTTAGCAGTCGCCTGTTTACAGGAGCCAACCTGCCTTTAGTGGCCACCAAAAGTGATACCCTGTAGAGAAAAGCAATGTTATGTAATAGTATCACATTCATCTGTCACAAAATGGTCACTATTTTTGTTTCCCATGTAGGTGTTCACTGTACACAGGTTTACACTCGATCAGGAAGTAGCCAAAAATATATTGTATTATGATTTCCAATATTAGACAAATTATGGGTTTATTATAACAATGCTAGAAATTAACCTTTTTGCCTTGTGGCCCAGTTGGGCAAGTAAAAACAAGATTTGTCAACTTCTAGTGGCCCCAATCCTAAATCTGGTTGCCCCAAACAAAGAAGTACATATAACAAATTCTGTTACATTTGCTTGCCCGGACGGGCCAGTAGAATTTAGGATCAATTAAATTTGGTGGCCCGAAGCAAATTTTTAGTGGCCCCGGGCCAGCGGGCCTATGCTAATTTCGAGCACTGGTTTATAATACATGTGAAAATGAACAGGGAAAATGTCTCACCCAGAAAGACACCTTGTTTACATTTGAAAGAATTAGTAAACCTAGTCCTTGTTACTGTTGTGACCACAGTGCCAGAAATGGGCTGCTCAATATTAACTGCATATGATTTTGCTAGCACATGTACCTCTCAATATTTAAAGGGATAACACAGTCCTTGTGCAAAACTTCCATTGGAAAGTCACATACGATACCTCATTGTATTCATATTACCAATAGAAGCATGGCCATGGAACAGCTTTTCTGTTTTCAAAATTTCTCTTCCATTATACAGATATACATACAATGATTGAAGTTTTCAGATTTATAAGTATCTACTGGATAATTATAACTGTACAAAGTCAGTGCAATGAATTAATTTACCATGTAGCACTTTCACACATCACTCAAGAAGACATATTACATTATTAGATCACAGAAATACACATTTTATCATTCATTTGCCAATTTTGCACATGACAACAAAGATACTAGACCCCTTTACATGTAAGTAACTCAACATTAGGACAGACAGTCACATCAAGGGCTGTACTGTCATGAAGTAAAACCCTCGGAAATCACGCTGGATTTCAACCCTAATCATATATTTTGCATAATTTTGTTGAGCAAGGTGGCCACATATGTTCAAGTACAAAGACTCAAAGAGCACCCTTCCCAAATACTCAGTTAAATAGCGATTTACATGCATACTACTTGTCTATTTAAAGACACTTCTGAAGATAATTTAAAGTAGATCATAACCAGCTCCTGAGTCTGAGATGAAAAAGAATGAACATGTACATGACAGGGCTTGCCCTTAGCTGCCTGCAGTGGCTTGGGTGCCAATGGTCACCAGAAAGTAGAAACTCTTGTATTGGTCACCAAAGAATTAAGATCTACAACACACAAGTCTATGATGGGAGTATTTGACGTGTCATTTGGCCACCTTAAAAAAAAAAAAAAAGCTTCTGATGTGTATAGTGATGAATAAGTGATCTGGTGATCAGAAACAATTTGGAATGACAAAATGCTGCTATGCTGTACACTTATACTGTTCTTTGTTTTTATCTCTACAGTCGAATTCTCCTTCCCCTGACAGTAGAGGAGGTAAGTTTGTACATTTCTGTTTTATTCCTTATTAACCCTAATCCCATTGGGTTATTTTGATCACTCGAGTCCATTAGGGGGGGGGCCTTTTTGGCCCCCCCTCAAATCTCGGCAACGAATGGACCGATTGACTTGAAAATTGGCACATACGTAAAACAAGTTGAGTAGAATAAGAATTTTTAAAAAATAAACAAAAATTGAGCATTATTTTTTTTTTTTTTATTAATTAAAATTTTGAATATGCAAATTTTTGACGAATTTGGGGAAAATTTGGATTTTCATCTAAAATCAAGAGAAATTACAGGATTTCTTCAGGTTTTCTGTAACAAATTTCTTTTGAGTATCTCAATGATAAATATGAAGTTTCAAATCTTCATGTTTTTAGAAAAGCTTGAGAAATAAGGATATTTCCTCATTTCTTTTGTATTTCATTGTTTTTATTCTTATGTATTTTATTGTTTTTCTGTTTTTTTTGTTTTGTTTTTTAAGTAGAATTTATCTCTGAAGTGTATGAATTAAACTAATAACAAAGCAATAATCAAAAAAATTATGATTCAATGTAACAATTATAACAGATTTGGAGTTTACATGGCATCGGATATATGAATTACATAGAAACCTGTACAAAAATTGCATTTTTTTGTGACGGCTGAGCAATTATCCACCTCTAAAATCAGTTCTACAAGTCCGACCGGGGTGAATTATATATCAAAACATGCGGGAGACTTGAGAGAAAAAAGTCATGAAGTTTGAACGTGAAATTCCAATCGGTCTAGATGCACGTCGAAAAAAACGACAGGGGGGGGCCTAAAAGGCCCCCCCCTAATGGGATTAGGGTTAAAGCTAATTAATGCAGATTACTATGAAGAATTTCATTCAGACTAAACCTACAGTATCAGTCAAAATAAACTATCCAGTTTACTGCAGTAATCTGCAGTAATCCCTATTGATGTGTACAAATCAATATGGATTACTGCACACAAACATTAGGAGGGATAGTTAATTTTGACCAATACTGTATTGTTGCAGGGTTTCATTGAATCGGCTTGATTACACTGATTCAGTCATCGACCAGACATCAACTGATATCCATGTCTGGTTTGTCTCGAATAGAAGACATTCTATTGGAAATGATGGCCACCAAAATTAAGTTCGAACAAATAAATAGCCATCACTGCGCTTTCAATGAAATTTATAAGTATAAAAAAAAAACCATTATGACTCTGGCTGCGATTCTATTGGTTTCTGAGCATTATATCTGCATCCACTAACTTGCTGTCATTAGCTTTACCGTGCCCTGGCGTGGGAGGTTTATAGGTGGGTCAGTGAATCAGCATGATTTTGCTGATTTAATCTCTGGCCCTACACATGTCTGAGTGATTAGTATTTTATAAAAATGGAAGCAATTTTAGATGAAGTAATGATTTTAAGCCATTTAAAGCCAAACAAATAGTTTACAAATAGATGACTTAACTGGATGAAAGAGGTTTTTCTCTGGCTTAATAATCATAGTTTAGTTATTTGAGTTTCTGCAATGTAAATCTGTACAAAAACATGTTATAAAAGTAGGAACAATTACCCTGGGGGTGTTTCACAAAGATCTTAAGTTAAACTTAACTCTAAGTTGGACTTAGAAATTATGGAAAGCCTCTAGTTTCTTTGAAACAATTTTGTAAAATTTCTTCTAAAAGCCATACAAATAAATGTTGATTAAAATCATTGATATGTTCTATTATCAAGGGGATTTCATGTTATCGATGTAAAACGTATACAAATTCTACAATATTTTGCATTTTTGCTTTTGAATATATTTTATTTTAAGGCTACAAATGACTTTCCATAAATTTTAAGTCCAACTTAGAGTTATTAAGTTCAACTTAGGATCTGTGTGAAACACCCCCCTAGTCCGAGATTGATCGAGTTTGATTGCTCATTCTGTGATTGTTCATAATCTGTTTGCACAACTTATCTACACTGTATGACAAGCAACAAGGAGACGTAATACCAACACGCAACAGAACACTTCACACACTTTACATAGAATTAATATCCAACTCACTATTAACATATTGAATGAGCGCTGTGCAATATTTGATGTGCATCAATGTCGGGAACTTTTTTTTAATGAGTACAGGTGCTGTTTCTCCCTTTGCAAAATTATATTAATGGAAGTACATTATTTGGCGTAATTTTTTTTTAATGATTTTTTAAAGTATGATTGCTCTAGGGGCTATCTACAAAGTATGTATGCACAAGAGGGGGGGGGGGGGGGGGTTCAAACTGATGCATACTCTACATTCATCCACATGCATACAAAGTGTGTACAGGGGGGGAGTGGGGGGGGGGGGGGGGGTCATTTTCGGACAATAATTTGCGTACAAACTTTGTAGATGGCCCCCTAGCAAGCAAAACAATTAAGGCTCAGACTGAATATAATATACCACTGTGGGATACATGGGTGATACATTTGTTAGACTTTGTACATTACATGGATTGAATACACTTTGAATAGCAATGTCCACCGTAACTCTCTGTGAGTGTACATCGTAGGTCACATTGAACTGTTTTGTTTATGAATGTCCTTATCTCTGTTAGTATTTTTATCCTTATCAAATGTTGAAGTGTATTTATCGTGGTCAAATATTGTCTGGACGTGATAAAGGATAATGTAGGTCTGTATCAAAAGCTGTATAGAATCCATTTGACACAATGGTCCTATTTTTAGCACTAAAGAAATGTAGAATTATGCATTGAAGAAAATTGAAAAGCAAATAACATGAATGTGAATTAATTGTGAATTGATCCTTCAACTAAGAAATACAGATAAGGAATTATCAAAATAACAGAAACCATATAAAGGAATGAGCTGGCTTATCCAAAAATGTCTTTTGTTCATCTAGCTGACTGATGGAATGGTATTGTGAGGTCAGAGAAGTCAAGACAATAGCTTCTGGCAGGGTTTTCCAGGGGTGAAGCTGAGCAGGTAGAAAAAATAAATAGAAAAATTAATATAAAAAATATGACAAAAATGTACATCAAATAGTCAACAAAGTTGATGTCGGGCAAGTAAAATTTCATAAATGGTCTAGTTTGCTTGCCCGATGTGGCAATTTAAATTTCTCTTCAACTACTGTACGAGAATAGAATTTAGTTCCTTACATGAAAATCTCATCTAGAAGTAAGCGGGCAAGTAAATTGTCTGTTTGGGCAAGTAAAGTTTGAATATTTATGATTTGACTTGCCCGAATAGGCCAGTAGAGAAAGTTAGTGTGGAGGCTTGGTCATGACTCATGTTTCCATTTCAACCCTTTCAAATACACGCTTGAAAATAAACAGGGTGACTTGTGAAACATAATTTTGTTTTCTTTGCACCTTCCAGTACCAAATTGGTCAGCTCTACTCGGTTGGGGAGGCGAGCAAAGGAGTGACGGGAGGTGGTGATGGAGTGGAGATTGAGAAATCGTTTGTCATGATTCCATTTCAACCCATTCAAATACAGTAAATGCTTGAAAATACATAGTTGACTTGTGACTTGTGTTAAAGCATAATTTCATTTTGTTTCCTTGCACCTTCCAGTACCAAATTGGTCAGCTCTACTCGGTGGCGGAGGCGAGCAAAGGGGTGACGGGAGGCGGTGATGGAGTGGAGGTGATTGAGAACCGCCCCTACACGAGACCGGTGACCAACCAGAAAGGGGAGACGGTGGAAGAGGCGGGTCAATACACACATAAGATCTACCACTTAGAATCGTAAGTACTCACTCTTAGAGTGTGGAGTATATAATCTACAGTGGAATACAGAGAACATGGCCAGTTACATGCCATACACAATTAGTTGGCGTGTTATCAATTACACGCCACCCAAAAATAATATTCTTTTTTAAACGAATGAAATGCTATAGTTTTAGTAGTCCATTCCACCAACAGGTTCACAAAAATATGTTTCCAGACAAATTATATATTTGGAAAACGCATGACCATATATAAAGCATGTGTTCATGCGTCTGCACACGAAGACTACCTATTATCAAGGACGAATGCATCATCCGTGATCCTATTGTCTTCAAACGTATGAGTGATTATAATTGGTGCATACGGAACCATGAGGCCATGTTCGTTTCGTAAGTGGTGATAATAAATTGTATTGTTTATGAATAACACAACCCATTGTAAAACAGTACCAAAACATAGAATTATTTGTTGTTTTTTGCCTGGTAGTCCCCTTTATGTTGTGCCAAAAACAAGTTGTCTTCCAGGGGAAAGTGTGTCAATAGAGATTCCCCTCCTTGACATGAAAGAAAATGTGGCTCTCATAAACCTAAAGGTTTCAAAGTAATCTCTATGTCATGCATCACTTTAAAACTTTTAGCAACTAGAATTAGCATGACATTTTGATTTCCATCATTATATTAGACATTATAATAACTTGCGTCTTTCAGGAAAGTTCCTCGCTTGATCAGAGCTGTTGCTCCAACTGGATCTCTTGAAGTAACAGAGATAGCACATAATGCTTACCCATACTGCTGTACTGTCATAACGGTGAGTACTTTAATATCAGGCATAATGTGATGTCGTAAAATTCTATCTTGTTCATAATTAGTGAAACTGTACAGTACTAACTAGTGTAAGAAATTTCTATGTAAATTTGATGCAGAATATTTATGTGAAATATTATTTTGGACCAGCAAAACTTTTATATCTGATTTATTATGGAGTGAAAGTGTGCTCCAAAGAGCACATAATGTAACGCTCTTCCTGCTGTGTATCTTCAGTTTTATTATTTGTAAGCATTTCTCATTTATTCTGGGTTCATAGCTCTACTTGACCATTCTCATTCTTACTGGCCAGTTGATCAGCATCTCAAATTGTTCAACACAACCTTCTTTTCACGTTGGTTGATATGATCACATTTGTGCAATGTCATCGAGTATGTTTGCATTAATAAACAAGTTTGCATTTGTTTTGGTATTTTTTTCAATTAAATTCTGAATTAAAGCAATATTTTAGGCAGCTAGATTGGTCAACTATATATATGTTCAAACTGACATTGACAGAAAGAGAAATATTGCCTTATTTGTAATCACAGTTTTGATCATTGAAAGGATTGGGATTTTGAAGAGTTGAAAGCTGAAATGGGCCAGTAAATTTTGGTTTTGGACCACAACGAATTTGAGGTAAATATTCTTACAGGGCAAACGGGCCACTAGCAAACAATTAGTGTGCAGCCCAAATATAGGTTGCAAAGCTGGACAAAATCCCAAGGTGATCCATTAACTTTGTACAATTTCACACAAAATCACTTGGAGCTTTCCGACTTCTTTTGTACGTTGTTGTTTGACATATTGGTAACATTAGAATGAAATGGGTTTTTATTTTTCAAATGTCTCCATAATCATGGATATATTTGAGATTGAATTTGAGAGCGTCTATAGACGGTTTCCGACAGTAGTCATGAGTGTCCGAATTCGGATACTTCACACAAACAATCGGGATCAAATCAGACATTGATTTTTATCTGTTTTCACTTGAAATTTCTTTTTCTATGAAATGCTCACATATCATTCTCAAGAATCTTACAATGAAATTGTTATATGATTGAAGTCACAAACATTACATTTGGGGAAACATATAAAGTTAATGGATCACTTTTACTTTAATTGATGATGTTGCATTTTAGCCAGGAAAATGTTCAGGGTTGGGAAGTTCTTGGTGTAGGATAGATAAGAACTCTCAAAAGGCTTTTAGTTCTGCTTTGTATTTAGTTTACATGTATGATCTGAATATTAATGACTTTGTTTTTCAGAATCCAAACTATATGAAGACGGACTTTGAGTTGAGGATCGAGACGTGGCATATACAGGACAGTGGCCAGTCAGAAAACGTAAGAGTAGTTCTTTGGTGTGTCGTTTGGATTTGTTTTTCTTGCAATTTTGAACAAATTGAAGTATTTACAATGCATTATACTGTATATATAATTCATTTTTTCCTTAAATGGAATGATAAAAAAATTGAACAAAAAGACTAACTTATGACCTACGCAAACTTCCAAAATGTTTACAAATTTTAGTCAAGATAAGTAGTGCAGCTGGTAAAATACCTGGGTGGGGGGGGGGGGGGTTGATTTTTTTTTTGCAGGGATATATCGCAGTCAACTCAAAAGCTAGGGGCTTGGGAACTGAAGGGATCTAACAGTTTGACTGAAAATAGGGTCAAGGGAATGGGTCAGAATTGGGCCACAATGTCTGTTAATCAACCACTCGTGCTGCATGTTTAAAAAATCTAAGGCCGCACCAAACAGGAATGGCAAGCACTTTGATGCAGCGCACTGGCCAGTGGCATGATGATGCTCATTATGTCACCTGCTGTTCTGGGCAAATATCCTTCACAGTTTTGATGCAAGCAACATGCAGCTATTTCAAGTATATTTTAAAAAGTAGGCAATTTACAAGAGACTTCACTCATCAGGTCTTTCAAATTGTCTCTTGTCTACTCTAGCCTGCTACTGCATTTACACCTCCTCCATTGTATTCCCCCATCCTTTTGTTCTTGTTCACTCCAGCTTGTTGCTGGTCGCACCTTCCACCCACCTGTTTATGTATATAATCTAATGTTGAGTACAGATAGCCGTCATTTGTACGCCTGAAGAAGAATCTGCCAGATTCGATAGCTCGCGGCTTCATTGATTTACATTCTGTCTCTTGTATTCTCTCTAGGCACACAACCTGACTCCTGAACAGCTGAAGATGAGAGAAGTGGTGTATATTGATATTGCCAATGATCCGGTCAGCTCTAGTGTAAGTGCATTCATTCATATTCCTGCTCTTCTGGGTCAACATTTTAATTTTTTATGCCATTGCAACTAAGTAGCCGGAGGCATTATGTTTTCGGGTTGTCCGTCCTTCCGTACGTCACGTTCTCATCATCGCATTATCTCGAGAGCCGATTGACGGATTCTCACCAAACTTGGTTCATGTATGTATATTGGTGTGCCAATGATCTGATTAGACTTTGGGGTCATGAGGTCAAAGGTCACAGGGCTCATTATATATGCAAAAATAGCTGGTGATCGTCATACTTTCTCAACGAACAAACTTCATTCCTCTTAAAGGGATCTAGTAACATTGTCCAAATCCTCAAAATCCAATTGGAATTCTAGCAGTTCCCTTATACCTTGTTTTATTCGTATCAACAAATAAAAGCATGGGACAGGTTTTGGTTTTTCAAATTTCCCTTTCGTTAAAAAGATATTTACGATTGAAGTGTTCAGATGTTAAACCGTGTACAAAGTCAGTGCAATGAGTTAGTTGATATCACTTTGCATTTTTGCTCATTACTTGGCCAAATAACATCCATTTAACTTGAAATTTTCACCCAATACCCAGTGGACATATCCAATAACAACAGTATACATTGTATCAACCATTCATCAACTTTTGCACATGTCAACAAAGTAACTAGATCCCTTTAACAATATCTTACGTGACTTCCCGTTGTTTTGCAGGACTACAAGAAGGATGAAGACCCAACCAAGTACCACTCAGAGAAGACAGGCAGGGGTCCTCTAGGTCCCAAGTGGAGGGTAAGTCTGTCAGCTGCTGTCAGGGACAGTTTAATGCTTCCTTGCTCGTTATTTGTGCAATCATAGACCATAGTAGGTCTATGGTGCAATGCAGGAATTAATTTTTTTTTTTAGGGGGCTACTTTTTCAATCTGATGGATATCACAACATATTTAACATGTTACCCTATGGTACTTTCAGGGGCTACCTACTGAATTTAGGGGGCTATTTTGAAAATTAGGGGGCAAAATCGCCCTCAGCCCAGCCCCTCGTATATTTCCTCGTAAAAATCCCAGAGATCGTTTCAAATGTGTACAGTCTTATGGCAATGAGTTAGCAAATAGCACTTTGCTTTTTTTTTCTTCTCATTACTCAGCCATATGACATTCATTTAACATGACATGTTCACAGAAAAACAAATGTTATCAACCCTTTTTCATTTGTTGCATTAATAGATCCCTTTAAAGATGGTGTGCCGCTTTGGTCATACCTTCTCAATATATAAATGACAAGATTTAATATTGCTGTAATTCATAAATATTGCCTTAACCAATGAGCCACCAAGACCCTTAACCTTAAGCTGCGTTTCCATTAGAGCGAATTTCCGCGGCGAATTTCTGCCGCAAACATTTGCACAGACCAAATCGGTGTTATTCATATATTATTCATATATATTATTCATATTGCATGGCGAATATTCGCAAGCAATTTTTAAAATCTCTCCTCAGAGTGATTTTTTCAATAATTCGCTGCGAAAAAAAAATTTCGCCGCCGAAATTCGCTCTAATGGAAACGCAGCTTTAATCAGCTCTAGCGCTCTTGTAAAGCAGTTCTGGCTAATATGCTCCACATGGAGTTGATATTTCTTGTCAAATGCACAAGAAAATTGTGTGGGTTTGAACTTAACCCGACGACCAAGGATAATCTTCATGCGCCTCTAAATAGTGGACCTAGATAGACGGGGCACTATAAATGCTATGTATTATTACTATTTAGCACTAATGAAATAATTGTGTGTTTCTTACAGGATACGCAACAACCTCTAATGTGTGCATATAAGCTGGTCTACTTCAAGTTCAAATGGTGGGGTCTACAAGGCAAAGTGGAGAAGATTGTGATGAATGTAAGTACTTACAGGGTACCACCTCCCAAATGGTGATGATGGTGGTGGTGATGGTGATGGTGATGATACAACAATTGATATCAGATATTAATACTTACTTGGTTCTCGTTAGCACCACATGGTAAGTGAAGGGAATGGTTAGTCCTAAGAAGGACTGTGGTAGACCTGGATAGGACTTATGGTATTCTTTTTGGGGCTTGTAGTCGTGAAGAGTGAAGGGACTATAGCATTGGTATTCATTTATTGTAGGGAATTGTAGGGAGTGGTAGGGAGGTGGGAAGGACTCAACCTTTTAATCAGGCTGACTGTTTGTTGTCAGGAGACAAACTGTCCTACTTTGTTATGATTATTGAAATCACTTTTCTTCTACTTGAATGTGGTTGTGTATTTGATTATTTTATGAATTCTCATGTTCGGTTGTTATAAACATTCTAAACAATTATGTAATGTGTTTATAGATTAGCTGAAATGTTTAGTGTGGCCATTAAGAATTTGCTTTGGGCCACCAAATTTCATTAAATATGCTCAATTTGACTTGTCCGAATCAGCGTCAAAATAAACCCTTCGAAACAAGTTTGGCAATTCAAGTTTGAGCATTAATATCTATCTTGTTATTAAATGATTCTACTCAAATTTGATAGAATTGGCAAGCCTGTTTATTCCCCTTTACATCGATGCCTCATTTGTAATGATTATGTAATTATGAAATAAGCAGTAAACCTGAATGTCAAAAGTGTAATGTCGCACAGTACATCATTATTGTCAAAGTGAATTCTGCATTTGTTTGGAGATGGGCTGTAGAGGCGGTCACACAATAACAATGCAGTTTGCAACACTTTGATCTTGACATTCCCTAATGGCATAACCATTACAAATGGGGTGTCAATGTAAAGGGGAATAAACAGGCTTTTCAATTATACCAAATTCATGATATAGGGACAAGGGAGATATGAACACTGAAACTTGAATTATGGAACTTTTTTGAGGGGGTTATAACCGATTTTCTAATGTTCTTCTGTGTTTAGGGCCACTAAAATCAGGGAATAAATTTCCTGGTATCGCATCGCAATTTGCTGTGCATTTTTGCATGACTGCTATACAAAATATCTTTTGTGTAGCAGTTTTCTTCCATAGAAGTGTACAGAATTTCATGGAAATATTTATCCATCGGCTTAAAATTGCTAATCAAATTTGAGGAGGAAAATTATTCCCTGAAAATGGAAACAATCTTGCTTTTACTTCCTCAACTGGGCCACAAAGCAAAAAATAATGCATGTTTGGATCAATGATTATTGTGTTGTGTCTTGCTTCTTATTTGTTGCAGCAAGAGAAGAGGTTATTCGCGCTGTTCCATCGCCAAGTCTTCTGCTGGCTAGACAAGTATCATGGCATGACGATGGAGGACATACGGGCGTTAGAAGACAAAACCAAAGATGACTTGGAAAAGGTAGGTTATTAATTATTTTTACAGGTATAAAGTAATTTAAGCAAAGCACATTATACAGGGTTCATACTCTTTATTTTCAAGTAAAATTCCAGGACTTTCCACGACCTTTGATTCGAGAATTCCATTAATTTTGCATGCCGTTTCACCACGGTAATTAATTATCCATGTAATTCTCTATAATCATATTTTAGAAACTGTAATATTGGACTGATAATGTTTGTCTTGCCTCAGTGTTCACATAGGACTTGGTAACCTTGGGAAAGTCATGGAATTTGACTTTTTGTGTTCCAGGCCTTGAAAGTCGGGGGAATTTGTAACATTATCTCATAGGTGATGGACAGTCATGGAATTTTATTATGCCTCCGCCAACGAAGTGGCCGGAGGCATTATGTTTTCGGGTTGTCCGTCCATCCGTCCGTCTGTCTGTACGTACGTATGTCCCGTTTTCGTTCTCGCGATATCTCAAGAACCGGTTGACGGATCAATTTCAAACTTGGTATGAGTGTACATTTTGGGGTGACAACGATCTGATTAGATTTTGGGGTTCATGAGGTCAAAGGTCAAGGTCACAGTACTCAATATATGTGCAAAAATGCCTTGTTCTCGCGATATCTCTAGTTTGATCTGCATTTCCTCAGCACTTAAATACAAAGCAAGATTTTTTAATTTATTTTTAAAAATACTGAAAGAAGTCAATGAACCTTGTTTATGTATCGTGGTGAAACGCCATGCAAAATTCATGGAATTCTCAAATCAAAGGTCATGGAAAGTCATGGAATTTGACTTGAAAATAAAGAGTATGAACCCTGTATAATGTGCTTTGCTTAAATGACTTTATACAGGTAAAAACAACAGTGATGATTTTAGGAAGATATTATAATTATGTTGGGAAAAGCTATTTAAGATGGACTTGAAAGGTATGTTTTTAACTTTTTATACTGTGGTCTGCTTAAATTACTTCATGCATATAAAATCAACATTGGTGATTTTAGGAACATATCATGTTCTCTCTATCATTACCCATATTGATTAACATACATATGTTAAGTCTCCTTAGATAAGTTTATTCAAGTTTTTGAAAGTCATTATTCAAATGAAGTAGATCAGCCTAACTGTAATGATGGGGGGGGGGGGGGGGGGGGCATAATAGGGCATGGGGAGGGCATGTGCCCCCCCCCCAATAATTGTACATATCAGAAAACAATTTGGGGGTAATCCTTTGTAAAATAAAGATTATACAAATAGTGTGCCCTTATACCCAATCAGTTTGACCATGCTGCACCATGGTAAGCTCATCATGTTATTAAATTTGGGGGTCCTGGGTTCAAGATTCAAAAGTCACGTGTTATGCAAAACTTGTCCTTAAAGGGTTTACCTTTGATTAAGTTCTCTGCACATTAAAACAGAATGTCATGCAAATACAACTCAACATTGGTCCTTTGTGCAAGGGAGAAGCATCATTCAAAGTCACTTGCTGTACGGGCTAATCGCATTCATCGTGTACAGCATGGAGCCTGCCATTGATATTTACGAAACTCGCATCACTCTAAAATCGCTTTTTGTTGGCTCATATTTTGCCTTGTGTTTGAGTACAAACCCTGCGAGTTGCGAGAGCTGATACAAAGAGGTTGAGCTTGTTTGTTCGGGTTTGACGTAACATTTTAGCGTAAACAATTCAAAATCCAAGTTTCAACAGATATAATGGCAGCCTCCATGCTGTACGCGATGAATGGGCTTAGCCCAAACAGCAAGTGACTTTGAATGATGCTGATCCTCCCTTGCACAAAGGACCAATGTTGGTTGTATTTGCATGAAATTCTGTTTTAAAGGGATCTAGTAACTTTGTTGAGATGTGCAAAAACTGATGAATGGTTGATGCAATGTATACTGTTGTTATCTCATATGTCCTCAGGGTATTGTGTGAAAATTTCAGGTCAAATGGACAATGTATGGCCAAGTAATGAGCGAAAATGCAAAGTGATATTGGGTGATATTCACCAACTCACTGCATTCACTTTGTACAGGGATGAAAATCTCGCCCGGAGATTTTCTTATCTAAATACTTCAATCATACATATCTTTGTAATGAAAGGGAAATTTGAAAAACCGAAAGCTGTCCCATGATTTTATTGTTAATACGAATACAACAAGGTATAAAGGAACCGCTAGAATTACAATTTTATTTTGAGGATTTGGACAATGTTACTAAGTCCCTTTAAGGTGTTGAGAACTTAATCAAAGGTAAAAAGATGGTGGGGAAACTTTCCCTTTAACTTGTCATACTCGTAATAGATTATCTTATTATATTTGTTCACTGTTTTCGAACTTTGCCCAGTTCAATAGCTCATATTCTAGAAAAGAAGGGGATTGTTTTTTTATTATTTCATGTTCTATTTCATTCATTTCTTTTTTCCTCTTTTTTTTTTTTTTTTACCACTACAGGAGCGGAAAACCGGTGAAACCAAAGGGTTTTCGGCCAACGATGAAAAGAAGTGATTTTGCTGGCAGTTTGTGTTCTTGTCTTCAGTCCTGTGTGTGTGTTATGGAGAGCCTGTACCAGAAGACACGACTTAATCATCCAATCATGTCCAGATTATACAAATCGTGCTGCCTTCCCACTTTCATTTCAGTACCTACAGTACGTGTAGCGTGATGTAGCAGGCGTGCCTGTCCCTGACCTTTAAATTCTTTATTCTCCTATGGTGTACTGTGTTATTCTCATGCAAAATGTGTCGGATATAGATCTAAGCAGACCTTTTTTGTTCCTGTGTGGGTGGTATTTTTTGTTGTTGTTGGGGAAAAGAAGATAGGGTGGGGGCTGGGTGGAAAGACAAATTTTTATGCTTGTAATATATTAAATTAATTCAAACTTATAGAGAAACTGAACAGAAATATATGATAGGATTGAAAAAGAGCAAAGAAAATGGGATTCCTTCAGTTTATGTCAGGTTTATGATAGCTTCTGACCACACGAGCAATGAAAATTGCTCTATAGCTCAGTCGGTAAGAGCACTGGTATAGCAATCCGGAGGTCTCGGGTTCGAATCCCGTTGGAATCCCATTTTCTTTGCTCTTTTTCAATCATATCTTGTAATATATGGTAACATTGGGTCAGTCTTGCTTTGACTTGTGTGATTACTCTTCTATGGTTAGGATATGTGATTGTCAATTTATTCGAGATCTGCGATAGTCATCATCTCACCATTAGTACAAATGTCTTTTGACACACTTTGGTAATATCATGTTAACTTAAATATAAAAGAAAGTGTGTATGATATTGAGAAATACAGTTGGCAACAATATAGTCAAAATTGAAAGATAACCAAGCATTGCTACAATAAGAAAAGAAAGGAGTATGAATAATATCCCATATAATAATATTTTGGGCTACGATTGTGCAAGTTGATGTATGTTATTACATTCAGACTGTTATTATCTATGTGTCTATGAATCTGAAAACTTTTTAAAATTAAGTCGTGAGAGAGAATGGCACATTTGAAATTGTTCAACGAGACATGCAATTCCTAAGTTGAGTTTAAATAGTCAAAATAAATGTTAAGGGAGGAGAGAAGATGTTCAATTGTTTTTAGGAAGAAAAATGTCATTTATATCTAAATTTGCTTCCTATTGAGGCAAGTATAACTGCTTTATCTTTCTGCTGCTGCTTCATTTATATAACTGTATGAATAAGGTGTATTGAATGGGGTAAGAAACTAAGAATGCTTAGTGCTTTAGTGGGAGACATGAGTGCAATGATTTATTAACTTTCTGTGTAATAAATAAATAACCATCGGCCATATTTACGCAGAACCTTGCGACATAGTAGATTGAAATAGCAATGACCACTTTTTATGTATCATCAAATATGTATAATTGTACTTGTTTGGCTTCAAGGATGTTAATTCTAAAGGAAATATATTTGATCAAAAGATTGTCCGTCCCTTCAAGTAAAGCATAATGTAGTCAATATGTAATTATAAACATGAATGACTGCAGTTACCACAACATTGGGTCAACAATAACCGCATTTATACAAAAGCTACAGGCCTGCATTCTCATCAGTGGCACAACTTAAGTCCTGGCTAAAAAGACAGAAATTGCCAGTTCCTGATTAAAATCATGTCTCACATTTGGCATTTGACTAGCCCTTTGTCTTCATTATTTATCCAAATCCCTCTGCGAATGCATCCAGACAAAATGTATCTTAATATTCCAGTCATAGTATAACCGGTCACCAGTAATATTGCATCCTGGATCATCCGGGACATTACTGGTGATCAGTTGTACTATGACTGGAATGTCAGGCAACCTTTTGTCTTGATGCCTAAGCAGAACTAGGCATAATTCACAACAATTATAATTGAGGAAGATTAATTTGATAACTCCGGATTAACTTGCTGCCTATTCCCTTTTCATACTTGTCTCTGGTGACCTGGTAATTTTGTTCATCCTTTAAGATTAATGGAGGGTACTTTCAAATGACACTGAAATTGAAAGACAACATCCTAATTATTTGATTAGGACTGGCTTACTGTGGTAAATTGGTTAAAGATGAAACTTTTGTTTTACTTGAAAGATGTGTTTTGCTGGAAAATAATCAATATCAGGTGAAAATTATTTGGAGAAAGATAAATCATTCTTAAGTTGAAATATTTTTCTATTTTATCACATTACTGATGCATTCAGAAGTACTTTTTATTAAATAATTATAACTTTGAGTAATTCTGGCTTATGAAGTAAGTTGTATCTAAGTACTTTTTGTAGAAATACCTCTCATGTATGAAATATGATCATTATAAATCATTAAATCTTTATAAGTAATACAACAAAATTAATTATCCATGTAATTCTCTATAATCATATAATATTTTAGAAACTGTAATATTGGACTGATAATGTTAGTCTTGCCTCAGAGACATTATTTAAACACTTTGTATGGAAATTTAACCTCATTTATGTCCTCCTTTTTGCCATATACTGCTTATGAATTAAGTTACGCATGATTTCCTTATTACCCTATCTATATTTGATATTGTTATTAGTTTGGTATGATTATTTTAGAAGTGGATTGTTGATTTTATTATTAATTGTATGGCTAGTTAATATGAGAAATATAACTACCACAAGTTGTTTGTGATATTTATTATTATTGATTTTCTTTGCCCATGTTTTTTGGTTTTTGCTCAAGTGGAACAGAAGTGGAACATTCCAGTATCATTGTTGTAAATTAGGGCAATATTTATGAGCTCTTCAAATGGTAATGCATGATGAAGGGTGGCTCGGATGCATTATTTTACTTTCATTGAATATGGCAATAATGTATGCATTCTGTGGTTGGAATGTTATCTGATGGTCCATATATTTAATCTGTGATGGAGTTTATAGCTTTGACTTAAGGCAGATTGAGTGTATGGTGTACGTAGGACTAGGATTTGTATAGAGTAAATGTTACAAATATAAATTGCAGCCCCAAATATGTAAGTTCCAAAGGACCAGATTAGGCCTACTTAATTTCATTTCTAGTATGTATGGTATATCATGCAAGCGTGGAGTTACATTACGTCTGATATGATGACTTCTGTATCTTTACGGTCATTTATTTTAGTGTAGAAATTGAATGTATAAAATTTATGCACTTGTATATGGAAGATTCACTTTGTCAAATAAATATATTGTATCCTCTGTTGTAATTTAACCACATGATGTCCTGTGTGTGAATTCTATGGTGTTATTGTACGGTTGTGTACAGTGAAACAATGTTATAACGAGCATCTTTGGACCATTTGATTTACCTTATTATAACAGAAATCTCTTTAAATCATGGCTTAAAAACAATGAAGTACACAAAACTCAGACCTGTTGTAAATTCACCTCTTTATATCTTATACCTCGTCTTAACAGAGCTCGTTATAATGACGTTTCGCTGTATGTATATGTGTGAACTTGTGCTTTTGGGTTCATAGTACAAACGTGACTTAATTTCT